>PVJA010013887.1:31497-48670 GCA_004027025.1 Myocastor coypus | reverse complement strand
GTTCAGGCTGGCCTTGAGCTCACTTTTGTAGCCCAGGCTGGTCTCGAACTTGCACCAATCCTCCTGCCTCAGCCTCCTGAGTGCTGGGATTACAGGCGTGCGCCACCAGGCCTGGCTTATCTTCATACTTTCAACAAAATAAAAATTCATGAAATTCTTAGTTGAATAACAAATATTTCAACAAAATAGTTCTTTAAAAGAATTGTTTATTTAACTACACTTTCACTCAGTGGATATTAAGAATGTCTTAAAAGACATATCTTTCATGTATGCCTAAGTTCTTTATATATTTTCATAAAGTATATATAAGTGTTACTCTTAATTAGCAGGTTGACTGTAATACAAACTACCTTTTCATTTCTCTAACTTTAAAAGTTTATCTTCCCTATTAGTGAGAAATTGAGCTACACCAATAGGACCTGTTGCTGTAAAGGGGGTGATACTTCTGTCCACCCCCCCCCCATTCACTGTACAATATGTTCTGCTACATCACTGTAGGATCATCTCATTGGCCATTTCACAGATATAAGACCAGTCCTTACACGTGTGCTGTGTGAATTATAGCTATACTGTCCCCACTTTTTATGATACTGAATTATTTGTTTAGTTTGAGTATTTGAGGAAAGAATAAAAATAACTGAAAATGTAATACTTCCTCCACATGTGAAAACTGCTCCAGATGATCTTAAGTGGTTGTACCACATTGATGCACAGTGGCAAATGCCAAATCCATTATTTAGCTTAGACAAAGGCAACAATTTTAATGTTAGTGCAGAGACCGATAACATAAGAAAGTTAGGATGCACACATAGCTTCACAATCACTACTAAGTGGAAACTTAATTTCATTTTGGAAATTTGTACAGTTACAATGTTTGAAATAGCTTGTTAAATTAAAAATGTAATATGACCTTAATCTGTATTTTAAATATGATGGCTACAAATTATCTATGACTTGAATTCATCTCTTGACATGTTGGTATACTGAGGGTTTCACTGTGAATTTATTAAACATGGACTTAGTGGTGGTTCTCACTGCCTAGGAAGGAAAATCTCATTCAGGTTAACTTAGTATGGTAAGGAGATCTTCACTGAGAACTCATATGGATGAGAGAAAAACTTCAACTATTTTTCTGAATGTTTTAGCAAAACTATCGTTTGTATCATGACAACGTAATTCTGGTGAATTTAAAAGACACGCAAATTCCTAACGTTACTATTCTTGGGTGCCCAAAATTAAGCTGCAAAGTATATTTAACTGCATTTAACCATTCTCCAGATCCTTAATAAAATTTATTCACAGATTGAATTAATTTAAGTGCTACTGTCTAAGGAAACTCCCAAAGCCACGTCTTTGAGACAGGCAGGACTGCAGAACAGAATTAATGAGGGCCAGTGGATATGATATTATAAAAACCATTTACAGAAAATAATTAAGGACTTTGCAAAAATCGTTCTGCTCAATATTCATGAGTGTCATATGAACTTGGTTGTATATTTTATAAGTGAGGAGAAATGTTTCTAGAGGTTAATTCATTTGGAAAGATCTCAAAGCCAGTAGGTGGCAAAATTGGTGCCTGAATTCCTGACTTCCTGACTGCAAATTTCACCTCCATTACTGGACCTCCTCTAGTCATAAGATGGAGTTACACAGACTATAAACACAGCATTTTCTACTTGCTATTTAGACATCAGTGTTGTCCTCACAGTAAGAGAAATATCATCACCTGGGGCAGCAGCATCTACATTATCAACACACCCAGTATTACCTCCAACTATATGGACACTTCACAAACAACTGAAGAGTAATGAAATAAAGGCCTTACCCAGTAATCTACCTAGCACATAATAATGTTAGTGCAAATACATTTAATATATACAACCCAAAGCAAATCTACCAACCTAGAACTAACATCTCTTTGAAGAATAAAAATGCTTATAATTTCCCACTTGCACACTAAAAGAAAGTATTTTATTCAACACATAATATTTTAAGCATTTTAATTTTGCATTTTTTGAAACAAGGTCTCATTATGTAGTCCACGCTGGTCTAGAACTCATTTTGTAGTCTAGGCTGGCCTCAAACTCACAGTGATTTTTCTGCCCAACCCTCCTGAGCACTGGGGCTATAGGCATGCTAAGAGCTTTGATTTTGATGTTATATACAATGGTGACAGGCCCTTACTAGTTTCTTATATTTAAGATTAACATTATTTAGATCTCTGGTTCACTGGGTCTATTTTACACCAAGAAATGTTTGCAAAATATATTACAAATATTATCTTATTTGTAATTTATCTATAAAACAGGAGATTCTTGTCTATATCATTCTTCGTGTCTAATTCCTAAACCAGTGCCTACTGTACACTGTATTTGTTGATGAAATGCAAACTATATTGCAAGAAGAAATAAAGATGAGAAAAGAGCCATAAAACCTTCCTACTCTATCAGAAATAAACCAAGAAGTACTTAATTGAAGAACACCAAAGTCGCTGTTAGGAGAAATGTAGAAAGTGGGTACTTATTTTTTTAAAGTTATTTTTTTATATTGTAGCATTGAAGAAACAGTGAAGTGTTCATCTCATTTGTCCACCACGTATGTAATTTGCCTCATAGAGGAAAAATGTAAATTAGAACTAGATCATATTTTTAAAACTTTTCACTGTATGTGAACCCTTATGTGTCTTACCACAATGTCAGTGAAAAAGTTTTGCTGTGATTGTGGATTCAAAAGTTTCAAGGACAAAATATGCCCTAGCTGAGTGGAAAGAATTTCAAGGTACAGGGAACAGACTTAGCATAAAGGACAAGAATGGTGTTTACCTTTTGAGGGAACATCAGTGAATTTGTTAAACAATAGCATTGCCAAAGAGCAAGCAACCTTATGAACCACATTGCAACACTTTTTTTTTTTCCAAAGTGCCCCATTCAATAAATCAAAACGTAGTACTTTAAAGTATGTCACTGGGTACATTTGCACGTGCATCTCATGTTCTTATTTATTTGCTATGAAGGATAGATGGGCTTATGAGAATTATCCTGCAACAGTATAAAAGGTACTAACAATTGATTATATATCATTATTGCATACGTCTTAAACTAAAAGTATTTTTCCATTTTTCCAAAGTGATATAAATATTTAGGGCCATAAATGAACTATTTCATGAAGTGACACATTAAGGAGATAGTAATGCATACAGATTCCTAGGCTCCTGAGCTCGGAAATCCTGGGCTCAAAATGAACGCACAAATACCTGTAGAAGAAAGTATGCATTGCCTGCCTAGCTTAAAATCAACTCCCAGTTGGTAGTTATTACTTTTACAGCTGTGGCTGTTGTTACTTCTAAGTAATGAAAACCATTTGAAACAAAATATTTAAAACATCTTACTAAGCATTAGTTACCACTCACAAACATAGTATATGTTATATATAGATACCTTTGTGCTAGGTATAGTGATTATCCACACTGAGCTGACTTTGGAAGAAAATTTTCTAAATCATCTCTGTTTTTCATGTATTTCTGTGTATGTTTTTGCTTCTCTGCCAAATTGTTAATTCTTTATTTCTGTTCTGCTTTCAATAGTTTTAGTTTCCAACTTTTCTGCAGTTAATATATTTTTCTCTAATTAGTAACAGTAAGCAAATTCAATGTCTTACTGCAATGAGGGGAGATTCTATTTCAGTTCCAATTCCTTCCCTTATAAATTGCTATTTTGAGGTCACATGACAAGAAGCATTTCCTTTAGGCTAAGCTTGGGAGACATGATCTTGAGATAATTTTTTTTCAAGCAAATCAAAAAAAAAAATCGACCACATATTGTCAAGTTGAAAGAGAAATGTTTTGCCCTCGTATTAACTAATATCTGCAGTCCCAAGTTGACTATGCCTGATTTCAGAATTTTTGTGAACCAAATAGTAAATGGGTGCCAGTACAGATGAGGACTGTGGGCATTACAGTATTTGTTTTCATAATTCTTTATGAAGTTCACTGTCCAATAAGTTCCACACAATTTCTCTGCACTCCCTTTCTTGGGTATAACCAATGCCATACATTGTGGAGAATTCATGGGGAGACTTACTGAAAAATACTCAGGATTTCAGGAAAGGAACTCCTTACTCCTTATTTGGAGTGAAAAAAAAAACCCCTATTAAATGTATAATTTTATATGCCATTAACTTTCCTGTTGGAGCTGCTAGTTGATCTCGTTTTTAAAATTGATGTCTAAAATTGTGAGGTACAATAACAGAATAGCAAAATAATCCCAGGAAAAAAGAGAGCACTAGTCAGCGAGTAGTGTGCCCTTTCAGATTTAATTGATGCCAGACACTAGGCTAAATGTTTTATGAAACACAGAAGAAGAAATGTGAGTCAGAGATAAAGCAACCAATAGCCTAGAACACAGAAGCAAAAAAATAAAAACAGATTTTAAAAAACTGGAATGAAAAGGAAAAGAAGGAGATATCAAAACACACCAGGGTCAAGTGCAATAAGCTTATTACTAAGAGTGCTGAAAGTCCATTTGAGAAAGAGTTCATAATCTGTTAACTCATATTCCTAAAGATGTCCAGTGAATAGCTCAAGACTACATGAAGTACATACAGTCTCTGGTATTTTTTATTTTGTTTCAGTGGTTGTCAATAGAGTTTTTCTCCCCTCTGCACTAGAGATTAGAACAATACAGTCATGTCTTAGTCTTCTTTGCTATGAATGTATGTATCCTGCACGAGTTTAAATATACTCAATGGGAGAGATGGTTTATGATACAGATTAAAATCTTGCACCTAGAAGTCATATTTGACTAATCAAAAATGGGCCTTCATCACACAGAAGTAAGTACTTTCCCTGACTGCAGTAGGGCCCTCATCTGAGAAATATGGGTAACCAATCACACCTATCACATAAGGTTACTATAAGAGTTAAGCTAATGTATATACATATATGTATATAATGCACATGCATGCATGTACACATACACACACACACGCACACACACCTTCTTAAAATCATCCCTGGAAAAAGAGTAAGGGGAACATTTAGTGTTAACAGTGACAGACACTACAGTCCCTGACATAGAGATTAGAGCCTAATTTTGTGTAAAATACACATGAGACTAACAAATCTATGGTGCACAATATTTTACTAACCCTATGATAATAAGGAACCAAAAATACATTAATATTCTAAAAAATATAAAATAAGATAATTGCTTTGAGATCAACTATGAAACAGAAACAAAATATTTCTTTAACAGATATAGGACATTTATGCCAATGGTTTTCATAACATTTGCATCTAGAAAAGGCTTAGCTGCTGCAGGGCCTTGTAGATTCCCATAGGGACCTAGAGCTTTGACTGGGACCAGTTTCACAACTTGGATGTGCATCTTTCTTAATATTTAAAATGAAGGAGTTAAACAAGTGCTACTTAAGGTTTTTTAACATAAAATCAGAGTAATCAATTGGATGAATTTAGAGGGCTGTAGTTTTCAAAATCTGCTTTTAGGGAACCAAAAAGATCTAAGTACACAAAGAAAGCCTAAAATTAAAGGGCTAAGTTTGCAGTCATAGAGTATGAATTTACAGCTGAAGGGGTAAATATCCTGATGTTTGGGGCTGCCACGGCCTAGTTATCAAGCTATCAAAACTTTTGTTCAGCATATATATTTCCTATGTGAATTCATAGCAGTCTCTTATGATGCCTAATATTAAGGACAAACAAGGGAATACTGAATTGCTCATTCCTTATAATTTTCATGCTCTTTATTGTGTATCAAAACACAGTTCTACTACCATAAATATCAAACATTACAATTCAAATAACAGATAAAATTAATGTGAAATGTATTAAAACGTGAAACACATGTATACATATGTGTAAAAGAGTATAAAATATATGCACTCCCAGGTAAAAGGAAAAAGGAGGGTAAAATATGAATACTTTTTGAAATAAGCAAGAGAGGCCCCACTCTGAAGAGCACATCATTTATGCATAACTAATTTCTTACAAAATGATGTCTATAAGTCATAAAGGACTAAATGCTTGATGCAAAAGGCTACACCAAATTTCAAAAAATACAGGAGTAAAAGGAGAAGCATAGATAAAATTGAGGCCCCAAAGGTCACCTTTAACTCCAGGTATTAGCATGGTCCACGGAACAGTAGTCACATGAGTTTGACCTCAAGCAACACTTTGTCCGTTTGAAGTTAACAGAGAGGACAGCCTGCATACTAAAATCAGAGTAAAATTAATTCAGCATTAAATGATGACATTTTGTCTGTTGAAATGTATTGCAAAGTCTAAAAGGCAATGAAATGTTTTTAGGAGAAAGAAGCTGCAAAATAACTGCAAAATAAATCATTTAATAAAAATCAAAATCTGACAAACATGAAAAGAAAGTCATCCGGAGGCTAAAATTTCATCTCTGCCTATTATAGCAGGTACAATGAAGCCTGTGTTCTGACTCTGAAGAATATACAAACCACATCTATTTTTCTGGATCAGCAGCCAGTGTAGTTTACCATACCTGTGGGTAGCTGTCAGTCCTTGGCAACACTGATATATCGTAGGTGGCCGCGAAGTGGCTTTTAGCTTGTTGTATTTGGCCATAACGTTCTCTTTTTCTCCACTTGGCCCTTCGATTTTGAAACCACACCTAATTTTTCAAAAAAAAAAGCAAAAAGTGGGAATTCAACTAAGGAATATTTGATAAAGCAAATTTAGTGTTAAAATATTTCAAGCTAGGATGCAACACCAGATCAATAAATAACTTATGAACTTATTAATTTTTATATCAGAAAATACTCCACAATTTTACTTTCTCATACCCTGATATGACAAATGTTAATTAAATCCATGAGCACTGAAACTTCTTAGAAAATGCTGACACATTGCACAAGTTTATTTGATATGATAATATCTGTTTTCTCATTTGTAGAAAATAAAAGTGAATTAAATTACATAATCTTGAATGTTATTTATATCCCCACATTACCATAGATAATTTTTCTCCAAGAGAATGCTACATATCTCAGAAACAGCCATAACTTTTTACGTGGGCTTCTGTCATGACAAGAACTCATCCAATCTTGATCAAATTGATATCTTAGTCTATCAAAAAATTATTTTTAAACATGACATAAAGTGAAGACTTTTCTAGGTTGTACTTACACTTAGATAATCTTCTAAAAATTAAACATAAGGGCTGAATCTAAAACATGCTACAGTGATAGAAATATTTTAATTATTTGGAAGTAGAAAAATAATATTAAATTGTACATGGCAAGGACTTTATGAGCTACAGCTTTAACATTTATACATATGACTATTACATAAACAATCTCATTTACTTCGTCTCATAGAAAATGATCAGATATAGTCAGTAATTTTTCTAATTTAAAGCATTTAAAAGTAATATAAATAACACAATAAGTAGATGGTATAGAATCAAATGTTAAGAATGCCTATGAATTAGTACAATCTCTTCCAAATCACTACATTTTTTCACAATTTCTTTAATTGTGCTTAAAAAATATTTATCCTAAGAACTATCTTCTCAAAGGAGTTCTTAATTCTTTAACATTGAAATTTTATTGAGAGACAGCTCCAGAAAGAGACAAGTGGAGATACAGAATATCAGATGCCCAGGGCTCATTAATTTAAACTTGCATTACTCCAAATATTTTACTTTTAATATTATGTGTTGAAGTGGGATAAAGAAAAATTATATTCTATATAGAAACTTGGATACATAGAATAGAAATTATACAAAGAGTTTTCAGAAATTCTTTTTATCTTCTTTATACAATTAGATGAAAATATAACAAATTTAGGAAAGAAACTAGAAATCAATTATAAAAAATGCAAGTTGTAAAAATATTTTCATTAAAATGTACTTGAAATTTTAACTTTAATTCTAATCTATAATACTCTCTGTATCTTTATGCCTCCACGGATTTGTCTACCAAATAATATTCAGTTTAATATTTAAATCTACATTATCATTGTAAAATGCCACTTGCTGAGTTTTCATCAATGAAAACAATAAAATCTACCTAGTTAGTATGTTTTTACAGAACACTGCTAGTAGTAAATATTGCCTATTGCACCCAAAGCTTCACACAAAAACTGTGCTTTGGTTTTATTTTCATTTTTGTTGTCTCTATAGATCAGGACCAAGAACCTAGTAAGGGATTTACTAATGAGGTTGGGGGGTGGTGCCTCCATTGACGAAAAGAGTTTGACCATCTCCTTAAGTGAGTGCCAATTACCATTCTCCTGGGAGTAGCAGGAAGGCGAACAACCTGAGGAAATTAGGTTCAGGTTGGCTCTGTGCATGCTTTAGGACTATAATAACCAGGACTGAAGGGGAAAACATGTGTTGTACACAGCTGATCTCTCTGTATGTAAACATGTTTTTCTATGGTTACAAGTATCACTAATTTAAATATATGGACACCAAACACAAAACATGCATGAAGGACTGGCACTTGTACATGACAATTCTAAAATTCTTTGCTAGCACCAACTTTCTGTATATTTACTTCCTGAACTAAGATAAAATAACCATTTGTGTCCACAAACTTAAGCAAAAAAAAAAAAAAAAAAATCTGCTGCTTGTTATCCCTGCCCCACCAGATGTTGTCTTTAGCGATGTACCAGCCTTACAGTGCCTTAATTTTAAGAAAAATACTTGCTCCACTCAGAACAAAAATTTTCACTACCTATTTATTTCCCCATATAGTATATGAGAGCGGTGAAATTCAGTATTTTTCCTAATATAGGAAGAATACATAGAAAGATAAAAGCCATTCTGCTGAAATGCTAATGAATTTGAAGCTCTTACTAACTGGGGACTAAAAATATAATTTCATTGTAACAATTCTTGCCAAAATAAAATACTCCAAAGAGAATTTTATTTAATATAACTTTTGTATTTCAGAGTAAGATTTTTAATTTGTTTTTAGATTAAAGTTTAAAAAAAAACTTTAAACACATCAAATCATCAGATTTTATAATTTAAATAACTTTATATGATTGAGTAGTACATAGAAAAATTTCTTTAAGTGCACTTTACTATGTAAAAACTACATAATTACCTAGATTGTTTAAAAGCAGAGTAGTGTGTGTTGACAATAGCTAGTGCTACAAAGTTATACATGACTTAGTTGATGTTCAATTATATTAACAAAAATATTGTATGGTCCACATAACAACTGATACTTTGTGACATTATCTCATTTTTTCTTTTATCCTAACTCAACCTATATGAATTTATGCACTTACATACATTATATGAAAATGTATAGATACCTTGGCACATAGTCTAAGAAATACCAAAAGGGCTGATAAAACAGAAACAAAATTAAATAAATTGATTATTTAATGGATAGCTATAATCCTGTTTTGCATTGTTTCAAAATTACTTAAAGTCAGATATTCTGCTCATCTTAAGTGACTTCATTTTATAATTACTCACGTTCATATGTTCTATGCGAGTTGTCAAAGCTTTTCCAAGTAAAAAGGAAGTTTGATGGATCTATATACATAAGTACTACATTGTTCCACGTCATCTACTCCAGAGGCAGGTTCTTGCTTTGCAGCAAAATATATTGGTTCAATTATCCCTCTTTAAACCACACCCTGCTACAAGACTTTCATTTAACCCCTACCTGGACCCTGGCTTCCGTGAGCTCTGTTCTCAGAGCGAGCTGTTCTCTGACATATACATCCGGGTAATGGGTTTTCTGAAAGACCTTCTCCAGCTCCTCCAGCTGCAAGCTGGTAAAGGTGGTTCGGTGTCTCCGCTTTTTACTGCTGGATACGTTGCTGTCACATTTATCCCCAAGTTCATCCATTTCTCCTTTCTCAGGCATTCCTTTCCCCGGAGACATCCGGAGAGTGCTGCAGTTGTCCATGGCTCTGTTCAGCTCCGAGTGAAGGGGTTGTCCTTCCACTTTGGTGATACCATAGTTCACTGCACCCAGAGGAAGAAAACAGCGATTCTGAGGGTTGTGAAACACACCTCTCTGGAGGAATTAAATCGAAGCAATGTAGAGCATCTGGAAAGAAGCCTGTTAATAATCAATTGTGCTACTATTAACCTGATCATCCCATGATGTGCAACTATTAATTCACTGAGGAACAGGTTTGAAAATCATTTGCAAATGTGTATGTGGAACTCAGAATTTGTTAAAATCTTAAGAGCTATTTTATAGGGCCAATGTAAAGCGTCGGCACTTACTGTGCAACAAATTAATATAGCCAAACCAAAAGATACTCTAGACACAAAAAACTGAGAAATCATAATTTTTGAAAAGTGAACCAGACCTAATGTAAGTTATGTATCTATTCATAAAAGACAAAGTTAAGCTTCTTGTGTGGCTCAAAATTTTCAATTTAAGTAATGCCTATACACATATACTAACATCTAAAACGTATCCCCTCCCTCCACACAAAATAGACTATAAACTTAAGGGGGTTATCATTTCTACAATATTTTAAGTATTTTAACTTAATGCTGATGATTGATTGTAAAAATCCTTTCCAAACATGCACTACTAAGTTGAAAAATGGGTTTTTCTTCACTTTTGGAATGCTTCATAAAAACCATGGGATTTAAATAAACATCTTTATTTTATAAACTTATCTTTCAGTTCTTAAATATTTCATATCTCTAAGTCATTAACTAAGTGTTCAGACAAAAAGTGTCTCGTTTCTTTTTGGAACACACAGAAATAAGAACATTACAAAAGATGACATCTGTTTCTCTGTTGAGAGGTGTTCTAATTTCAGTAATTTCCTCCAGATTTGATTGCGTGCTTGCAATATGATATAAAACAAAAAAATATATGTGCTATAACGCCACGTGGACAAAAACTGCGAATATATACAGTAAAATGTGAGGCAATTTTCGGTAAGAAAGAACAGTCAAGCATCCTGAGCAGTTACGTCCAATGAGCGATCAACTTTTCTTTACATTTGTTTTTGTTGTTAAATATGTCCCCATTTAACACCCGTTTTAACTGTTATGCAAATGTATTGGACTTAACACCCATATACCTTAAATTCCTACTGGCTTTCGCCCGATGGAAGGAAGACTCGATGTAAAATTAAACATACAGAAGGGTCACTACTGCTTAACAGTACCGTTTTGTCTCCGTGGACTGAGTTAAGCGGGGAACTTCGGCAATTAGCGAGGGGGGAGGGGCAGCGGAGGGGCTCAGGGCATTTCAGGAGAAGACAGGATCTTTCCTAAATTAGGGGGCGGCCGCACGTGTTCTTCCTCCTCAGCGCTTCCATGCTAAAATGTACCCTACATGCGCGTACGAGTTTAAAGGTCAGTAAAGTGTAATCGTCACTCCTCTCCCTTCTCATTTGGATTCCTGACAATTAAAAGCTAAGATTCAGTTACCTAGTATCACTTGACGCGATGGAGCACGAAGTCAAATCAAACAATTTACTGCAACTATCTTAGAAAGATACGGATGATGACGTCTGCATACAGCCAGAGAGCCAAAGAGTTATTGTATTAAAAAATTAACTGTCTGCCACAAAGGAAATAATTAAAACGATTTAATTATTTACTTCATCTTTATGCCTTCGCCTTTTTTTTTTTTTACCCTTCCAAGTCAAAAGCAATGTGCAATGAGAACAAAATAAGCAAAATCAGACATTTATTTAAGGCGTATGCAAAAAGTACTTAGGTTGCAAGCCCCTACCAGCTAGCACCGTGTTAGATTTCTCAACCTTCATTGAAATGGGATCGGAAGCTTGTTGTAAATATTTCACACTTGATTCGTTTGTTGTTTTAGAGCACCTCGCTCCTTACGGCTTAACTAGGAATATATACAAAAAACGGCTTAACTGGGGAATATATAAAATGATAAGAAAGCGTCCATTTGGACGTGATTTAGCTGTCTCGATTTGAAATAATAGCTCTGTATTGGGTTACAAGATAGAAAAGATAGATGGTTTGTTTTGATAACATTTTGACTTTGAGATACTCGGGCGTTCAGAGTTGAAGATTTCACCCAGAAGCATTCCGAAAAGGGCTTCTTGGGTGACCTTTATTGAGAGGGTCAAAAAAAATTAGATAGCGCAGAACCCAAGAGTAGGTAATTGCGTCGGTGATTCTTCTCTTCGCCGGAAGCTATTTAAATTGGAGTTTAACAAAATGATACGTATTCCCTGGAAAAAAAAAAAAAAAAAAAAAAAGTGTAGAAATCACAGATCGCACAAGTTGATAACCTAGCAACAGTTCGCAATCTCACAATGAAAAATGCCTTCCTGCTTTCAACAAAAAGTATTATTTTTTTTGGTTTGGGTTTCGGGGCTTGTTTTTATTTTTTTTCCACCTAATGGACCGCCAAGGTTTCTTTTCCTCCCGGACGAAGGAGCTGTCCCCTCGGGAGCTCAGGTCCTCTGCGTCCTCCGCGCGGCCGCGCTCCCGGCTCTCCCAGCCGCGCGCCTCCTGCACTCCTGCCCCGCATCTGCACCCCAACCGCCCGCCCCCGGGAGCGGCTTAGAGACCCCGCGGGCCTCGCCGGGGCCGCCGGCGACCGCGCAGGGTGAACCTGAGTCCCGCGTCGCCCTCTCCGCGCGGGTCGGCGTCGCCGGCCCTGCGGCTTCGCGAGCTCGCCCCGCCTCCGACCTGCGCGCCCCCCTGACCCCTGCGCGCCCTGCCGACCGCGCTCAGAGGCCCGGCCGGACGCCGCCACTCACCGCTGCTGTCCTGGCAGGGCGAGGTCCTCTCCAGGCGCACGTGGTGCTCGGCGGCGCGGGGCAGGGTCCCGAAGGCCTGCACGCACTTGCCGGCCGACGCTTTGCTGTAAAAGGACTCATTGTCCAGCGTCTCCATAACGTGCTCCAGCGTGCCTCCTGCGCCCATGTAAAAGTCACTGTTTTTACCCGGAGGGCTCTTGAGGGCAAACTTCTCTCCGAGAAACTCCATAGTCGGGCGAGGCTGCCCGGAGCCCACGGGGTGCGGGGCCGAGCGCGCCGGGACCGGAGCGCGGGACGGGACGGGACAGGACGGGTCGGGCCGGGACGGGCTGAGGCGCGATGCCGCGAGCTGCAGCTCCGAGCGCTACCCTAGTGCGTCCCGGCCGCGAAGCGGGCCCCGAAGTTGCTTTTATATCTTGAAACTCAGCTGGGCTCCTCGGGCAACCTCCCAGTTCTAATGAATATGAAAATAGGCAGGCGACTAACTCCACCCCGGGCCCCTCCGCCCCCACCCCCCCCACCGGCCCCTCTTACCCCCGCGGGGCGAGTCCGGGCCTAGGTCAGACAGACAGACAGTTTCATTTCAGACAAACGCCGGCGGAGATGAGGCCCGACACCCTGAAACACTGTCGCCGCCACAGTGGACTGGCATTTCGGAAAAGCTGGGTGAGATCCCAAAGCAGTGAACCCCCCACTCCCCGCGGTCCGCACCCCCCTGGGCGCCCGCCCTACGCCCCGCTGCACCCCGCCCCCACGCTGCCGCTCACCACCAGAGAGATTTAGAGGCATCTTAAGAACTTGAAAGGAAGCGTTGCTCCAAAGGGCTTTTATTTCATCCGTAAATCGTTTACGTGGAAGATCCACTTTAATCCGAAGCCCCAGCAGCCGGATGCCCCGGGAGCCGCTCAGCCTCTTACCCCGGGCGGCTGGCTCTCCCCGCTCCCTCCGAGGCTGTGGCCTCTGCTTCTCTGGAATGCCGTGGCGTGGGGACTTGGGGGCGGTGGGTGGGAGAAGGAAGCTGAGCTAGAGGCGCTGAAACCAGCCGATTAGACTTCATCCTCATCGGGCTCTCCACCTCCCACCACCTCCCCGCTTGGGCTCCGATTTTATTACTAGACCAAAATAGTTTCAAGAAAACCCGTTAAGACAAGTGCCTCCAAAACGCCTGCAGTCTAGGCCTGAGGGAGGCTCATTCCACAAACTGGTTTAGGAGGGAGAGGAAGGCTTCTGCTGTCTTTCTCTTGCTCTTTTTAAGGTATTCTAGGTGCTTTGGGAGAGGCGCTGTAGGGTGGTTGCCGTGGCTTGCGGGGAGCTGGGGGCGCGCTCGCGGAGCCTGGGTCTCCGCGGCAGCCCGCGCGGGTGGCGGGGAACAGGCCCGCACCACGAAGTGGAGAAGCTCTCTGCGTGCTTCTGGATCCCACTGCTGCCTGCGAGGAGTCCGAGGTCTCTAAGGGAAAGGCGTTCAGTGCCTCAGGCACGGAACAAAGCTGCCATCCTCAGTGGGACCTTTCAACTAGCAAATTTGAGGGAAAAAAACCCTACGGAGTTGGGCAGCAACGAGGTCTGTCCTAAGGGTCCTAACCTGTCCTTTCTCCGCATAGATCCGCGCAGCGGCTGTCACGATTGTAGAGAAAAGTGTGGCAATTATCACGCAGTCTCGGGCACGCAGGGCAGCCCTAATTCTGGGGATGGTGCGGTCAGCCCGATCCCGGGCAAGCATTCCAGTGGGCTCGGGAGCGCACACCTTCTTTAGGGTCTTGGCTGCCCCAAGAATCATAGGTATAACCAACTTGGGAGAAGCGGTCATCAAGCGATGCGCACGCCCAGAGCCATTTCTGAGCCCTACAGGAAAGGCGAGGCTGGCAGCAAAACCCCACATCCTGCGGGACAGAACCTGAGCTGCCTGGTTCCCAGTCGGTTCTCCCGAGGAGGGCACGGTCTTGCTCAGCCGGACCTTGATGTACTGTACTCAGGCTCTGGCGACTGGACACTATTCTTGGCTTTAAATGCCCTCTGCTATATTAATAGCTACTATCCCGGGCCAGTACAGCTAACACCAAGGAAGGAATCGGCCCATCTCAAGGGGGCGCGATCAGAGAAAAAGCACTGACGGGACTGCACCCCTCTCCAGGAGAATGCTGGGCAGCTTCCTGGGGTTGGAGCTTCACTCTAGACACCCTCTGCTTGCCTAGGCCAGGCTTAGGGCCAAGACAGTGAAAATGGCCAAAGATTTGCCTGTGAGTGTCCTCCTGCGACTGGAGGAGGAGGAGCTGCTCTGTTCTTCCTGGACACTGTCTGGTGCCTCCCTGGGCAGCCCTTGTGGAAGTCTGAACGCTGGGTGTGGAGTCGCAGCCACTCTTGTTCCTGGTGGGATCCGTCAGCTTTGAGGATCTCCCTTCTCCCTTTGTTTTGGTCTTACCTTCAGGTATTCTGAAAGCCTCTCCCTATGAAACACGAAAAAAGACAAGGAATAGCCACTTGGTAGATTTTGTTTCCCATTTCAAAAATTCACAGCAGCGAGAATTCCTATTACTGACTTGAGGAAATATACAAAGAACTCCTAGTTATAAACTTAGTTTGGTCCTAGAGCTCTGTCAGCTTGTTTATAAATATGCGATTTAAGAGCCCTAAATTCTCTGAAAACCAGTCAGTGTCTTAAATGAAAGACATATGATGCAAGCTCTGGAGAGCACTTGTATACCAATAAAGCTCCCACTCACAGAGGAGACTGCAGGATGGCCAAGGACAGTAAGCCAGTTTGCACCCCATTATCCAGACTCCCCTTTGATGGAAGTGGTTAGAGGGATGGGGGTGCAAGATTTCACCAACCCTGCTTAATATTCCTGAAGCCTCCTGGACAAGCAAATCTATTACATGGAACTCCCTGTGCTCTGTGACATGTAACCACATGTGCCCATAACAGGGGGGAACAGCAATGGGCAAACTCCCATAACAAATGCTTCATCTGCCGAGTTTGGCAAGAAGCTGAGTGTTTGGTTGCCAAGAGCTGCATTAAATGGATTTTGAGAGTTTGAGATCAGTTTATAGCAATGACACAGCTCTACTGGGGCATTAATACCAAATCAAAACTAATACTAATTAAACCTATAATACTTAAAGAGATTTCTGAAAGTCATTAGGAGGGAAACAGAATCATTGGGGGTCAGCTCACCTTTCTTGAGATGTACCTGGGCCTTTTCTGCCTCATGTATGAGGATAACCTTAACATTGGCCATGACACTTTGATAAACGCTTTTCATCCACCTTATCAGATTTGTCATTGGTCCTAAATGAGGGCCTTTCAGACCTACTTCTTAAGGCCATTGCTCCATCACAATCCTCTTGGATTCGAGAAGGCACCAGTCTGCTTGTCCTACCCTGCAAGGTTATGGGTGTGAGATCGATTTTATGAAAGCAGTTTCTGGTTGAGAGTTTGACTGGGCAGGTTTGGTTGGTCACCTGTAGGCTTCCATTTCTTCCTGTTTCACATTTCTGTTTGAGAGTGTTGTCCATCTCTGCCTGCTCAGAACTTGGGAACACATCCAGGATGCAGCTCTTCTCCTTTCTTGCCAGTGGAGGATTCTATACAAACTAGTCACTGTGCTTCCTTTACTGATTTGTTTCCTTTACACCTGACTCTTCATAATGTGCACCAGCTTGTACATGAGAGGATTCAAGTGGCAGGAGGAGAGAGACAGAGGTGGGGAACCAGTGGCATTTTTCAGAGTGCATAAAAGCATGACCCCTAGGAACCAGCACTTTCAGACCTCTGGGCTTTCTGAAGCCTTTGATGTTTCTTTGCTCTTCTTGGAGAAGGAACGGGACACAGAGCATGCATGGGCATCAGGAAGGAATGTGAAGGACCAAAACAGCACAGGGGTGAGGGGTAATGTTAATTCTGGCCTTGGTCCTTTGAAAACAGTCTTTTCCTTTAGTAGAAAGAGGTGTTGGAGGAAACTAGCTTATTCTTCTCCCAACATCAGATGCTAACAGACTGTTTGGTAAAGATGAGTGATGCTTCCATTTAAAGTGGCTTTCATATTATTCTTGTAGACAGCTGGTCATCACTCTTGTTAGGTTTCAGTATGCCCAAACAGTGATTTGGGGCATCTAGAAAAATCTACTTCCCCCCTATGAAACATACAATTAAAACAATAAGTTAAATCTATTTGAATAGTCCATAGAAATGACTTTTTGACACCCTCCATCCCCATAATATAGTACTTCATTAGAAAATGAAATTCAGTTGGACTCACATTGTATTTAAAATACTTTTTACAGACTAGATGCTGCTCTTAATGTTCCTCACCCTTTTACAAATGTATTGTGGGGAATGAAAATAATTAAAGAAGCAATGTGTAGAGAAGTGTAACTCCTTTAATAACTTATTAAAATATTACTTTTATATAATAGTGATAATAGTGGGAATGTTTAGATAGGCTTGTTTTTTTT
>PVJA010013887.1:0-31397 GCA_004027025.1 Myocastor coypus | reverse complement strand
TTTCCTTCCCGGGCTTCGTGTTCGCCTTCCCAACGTTCTGGAGACAGGAACAGATACAGAAATATATGCTGAATTGAAGGAGCTCAAGGTATTTCTGTTATACACACACACACACACACACATGCACGCACGCACGCACGCACACACACACACACGCATGCACGCACGCACGCACAAATCTAGGCTTTTCCTTAACAATGTTTGTATTAAGCCATTGTCTCCAGAAAACATGCAGACAAATGAATAACTGTCACATTTGTGGTTTCTATCTTTTAAAAGGCAGTGACCTGAATGTTAAATGATCCTGTAAAGCGCATAAGTGTGCTGTCACAAAGCTCTCAACTGTAATGGACTAAATTTGTCTTCAAAAACTGTTTTCTCAGATCCATGCATGTTTTTTAATTTGGGCTTGTAACTTTATAATGTGACAGTTTTTCAGACAACTTCTGTAAGAGACAACTTGATTGGAGTGCTGCCGCTTCTATAGGATCCAATTCAAAAGTAAAACTCTAGGATGACTGTTTATCCCACTCCAAAACAGTTTGACTTATGTAGCATATGCAGCTATTTAAAATAATGTTATATTCACTCTAGAAGTGTATGTTATCACGAATATAGAAAATCATGACTGGACCTCAATAATCAGCCACTTTTATTCCTGTCAGTGGCTATCCATTATTATTCCAGAAACTGTGACTATTATACAAAACCACCAGATTTCTTTCGTCACTCACACCACTAACGGGTGCACCCTTAATACTACACAATATCCCACACAAATCCAAATTTCACTGGTATATTATTAATAGCTTATCTAAAATATTTTTCAATATTATGTTCGATGTGTGAGTTGTTTAAACTTCCAACCCATATATTTTGTGTGCATTTTTTCCTGCTAATTTACTAGATATGTCTGAAAACATCAGAGCAGCTTCTTCTCTTGTAGATGTTTTGAAGACAGTTCTAATGCTTTTGTATTTCAAGGGAAAACATTTCAAGAAAATCTCAGCATAAAGAGGATATGAAGTGACAGTTGTTTCACCTTACATAAGGTGACTGTAAAGTCTGCCGTCATTAAAAACCAACAACGAAAACCACCAGGCTCATCGCAGTGGACAGACAAAATTAAGGTCACTCCAAACAGAGAGCAGCGGGTTCTTCTACGTAAGTTCACCAGCCATTCGCGAAGAGGAGAAGGTTTGGGTCCCGGAGGTGGTGCGTCAGAATACCATCGCCTGGCAGGCATGAAATCTATTCGAAATACAGCTTACCCTCAGTAGATGGTGCCTTATAACTTCCGCAGATGGAGAAAAATCGTGATTATTACACAGAGTGTAATTTTAGAGAGAAAGAAGCAAAGTGAAGCGCATCGATGTTTGTGTTTTGAAAATCATTAAAGACTTTCATAGTGAAAAAAGGAAGATTTACGGGCCCTCCACTCTGCCTTCTGAATTGTTCTGCCCACCCTCAGCGAGGTAGCTTCTTGATGTGAATCGTGATAAGTGAGTTTTAACTTGCACAGTGTGGCTCAGTAGCGTCTCCGAACAAAAAGCTCTCTGTGGCTCGCAGGTGGAGAGTAGAGCCGGGGCCGCCACGCGCCACAGCGGACCTGGGCCCCGGAGCCCTTCTCTTCGGCCATCTGCGGGTTCGAAGCTTGTCCACCGCGGGTGCGGAGCGAAGCTCTGAGCGCGAGTGCGGCGCCCCCTGGCTGGGCGCGGCCGCTTGGTGCCCGCTCCGCACCCGCAGGGCTGGGCAGCGCCGAGGGGCGAGGGTCTCCGTAGCCGCCTGATTGGACCTCAGCGCGGGCCACGAGGTGCCCCGCACCGCCAGGGAGACTCCGTGGTGCAGGGTGCGTGCGTGGAGGACCCTCGATGCTGAGAGAGGCGAATGAGGGGGCTCTTCTAAAGCCAACTGATCGAAGCGCCGTCGAGCACAGACAGAAGCTAGCGGTTAACCGATTTGCTGCTAGTATTTCATCAGAGGTGCTCCCCCCGCTTTAAAGTGCAACTCTTGGAAAAGCAACATATCTTAAGCTTTCCATTCAAATATTGGTGTTGGCAAACAGATCACCTAACCGTCCCTCGGCGAGGACAGTGGGCTTTTTGTTTCACAGGTTGGCGATCAGAAGCCATCCGCACCGCAGATGACTGCAAGTTTAGAGCAGGCGGCAGCAGCCCAGCCGCTGGTGGGGCTCCCGCTGGCAGCGCCCGACTAGCGAGCGAGCGCGCAGGGGGAGCTCGCGACGCGCGCGCGCGCTCGGCTACCTGTCCTGGATGCGCCGTGAAAGGAGCCTTTCTCCCCTCTGGCCGTGCCAGGGTGCAGCCTGAGCCCAAGATGCGTTCTGAAGTCGATACATTAAATGTTAAGTGCCAGTCCACATTCCAGTGGCCTTTACAGTCTTGCTCTACAGTAAAAATTTCTTAAGCTTCGCTAAATGTTTGTCTTTTTGATTAAGTAAGGCTGACGCACTACCTCTAGCTGAGGGGCGCCCGCCGCGTACACCCGAAGACCTCTACTAAAAAGAATGTCTCTGTCGTCTTTCAGTTCCCAGGGTCAGATGTCCCCAACAGACGTTTGTTAGAAAATCGAACAACGATTTCATGCTTCCTAAACTTCATAGTTACTTACCACAATCACGAAATCTCAACAACTCACAATTTATTAATAAAGCTGACTTTTAGCAATTAAAAGAGTGACTGTTATTTTACTAAGTACTCAAGGGAAGATCTTTAAAAACTTTTAAAGCTATATAAAAAAGACAAAAATCCTTTAGACAATTTATTCCAGTTGCTTTGTGAGGTTTAAAACACTTGTGCAATACCCAAAGAAATATAATAAGCTAAGATCTTGAGAAGAATTTTAATTATAAAAAAAGGCATTTGTTTTGGAGAAAATTTCACTAATGCAGCTATTTATGTGGAATCTAAATAGCGCCAGTAAAGTAAATTTCTGACTGAAGTTCTGGAGATTCTTTATTTACACTGCATCTGACTCCTAAGTGCTGCCTTATGGGGAAAGCAGTATACATTTTTTTTTTTTTCTCTCTACATTGGGAATTGCTCAATACTTGAATTGAATTAAGCAAAATCTAAGTAACTCATTATTCTGTTTTGAATCAGAATGCCCTTTAATCTTTCATTCTTTCTAATGTTAATAAAACTCTGAATACTGTCTTTTGTTTAATAGAAAATGTAAATCTTGCCAAAATGAATTGTTAAGATAATTTATATTTGTACGAAATAAACTAGATCTGTGAGCAATGTCCCCGTTAACATATATAAGCTTCCTTGCGCATTTCTGACAGCTGGATTAGCTGAATCAACGCATATTGAATGTAAGGACATCTCTGGCATATCATGCAACATTTTAGCTCTAGAAGTAAACACCAGAATCATGTAAATCATTTTAACATTTTCCCTTGGGCATCACCCATAAAGATGAACATTTGTTCCTTTCGATATTTTTATCCATGGCTCAAATACAGGCATCAGACTTACTAAATATTCTGATTCCTGCAATCTTAGGAGGTTTAGTTAAAACTTCAGAATCTAATACATATTGGGACCTCAAAAATCTTTGAAAACAATAAAGCAATGAAGTTAAATCAATGGACACTAACACAGAGCTGTAAACTGAAGCTAATATATATATATATATATATATATATATATATATATATTTATGAAAAAGGAAATGAGCGTGTGGTGGTTCAAAGATCTGAAGATACTTTGAGTCTATTGCCTTAGTAATTTGCTAAGGAAGAGAATAGCAATGAACAGCAGTGTAGCTTCTCTTATGTCAAGAAAGACCAGATTGTTGCTATACACTGCAGGGTACAAAACTCTTGAGAACTGAGAAGATCTCTGGAAACCAGCTTTATAAAGAAAAAGTCTAATTTGCAAATATGGTAGTGTGGATATAACAGAGTTTTAGAAAAAGGAAAGCACTGTCATATGAGGAATGGTTAGACTGGTCAGTGTATTTTAGCTCACGCATAGAAATCATTATGTCTGTCCACCCTAGCCTTAGAGGAGGAGATAAGTGGATTGTCTTGTGTCAGAAAGCAGGTATATCATAGTTGAGGTAAAGTTTTTAACAATGGCAGTTCTCCGGGACTACTGTGGGGGGTGATGGTCAGACCTGCATGCCACCAGCCAAGAGATGTTATAGCAGTAATTGTGGGCGATACAAGTGTCTTCTAAATCAAAGGGTGTCCTTAATGCTTAACATAGCACATATCTCTTAAGTTTCCTTCACAAGAAAATTACACTACTATTATTTTTCTAATCAGTATTAAGTTTCTCTAAGGAGAAAGGAGACTACACTGAAAACGCAGCTATCTTCTGATAAGTAACTACTGTGTCATTCTGACCTACTTGGATTTTTATATTTGTTCAAAATTTCTTTTTGACCTGAAATTTGGCAAAGACATATCACTTGTCTTATAAGCTACACATTCATTGATGATATTAAATATGTAATAAAAGCCACTCTAGATCAGGCTTCCTGAGTTTAAGTCTAGGTCTACCACCTGTTGGCTGTGGGATGACAGTAAGGGTACATAATCATTCAAAAACTCTGTATTATTTTCAATAAAATAGGAACTAAGTAACTGTCCTTACCACAAGTGGTGGGAACACATGTATGTAATTCATCAAAGACAATGCAGATCATAAAATGGATTTTTTTAGGATTTTTAATATTCAGAATGAAGGGAGCTGGGGAGATGGCTCCGAGGCACAAGTGCCTGCTGGGCAAGTGCAAGGTCGTGAGTTTGAACCCCGATCCCACAAAAAAATAAAATAAAATAAAATAAAATAAAATTCAGAATGTGAAAGTACTTAATAAAGATTGTGAACATAGGGAAACCAAAATAAGTGATGAAATTTTAAAAAGGAATTTTAAAACAGCAAGTTAAATTAAGCAAATGAAACATGCAGTTATCATGAAGGAAAGAGTGAAAGAACCACATAAAGGAAACCAGTTCCCGGGAGAATCCCACACATGTACATGACTTTAAGGTATGTGTGTTTACTCCTAACTGCCATTCAGTTAGGTCCTGAACAGAGGCAGTATGGTATCTCTATCATACATTTTCTAAATATTTTCTTGACTCAGGAAACTTGGATCTTACTCCCAGGCCTGCCATTACTTTTCCATATTCCTTAAAATCAATGTAGTTGCCTTTTAAGAACTCAAATTCTCCTAGTAAAACATCATCATTGTAGAACCGTGTACTAAGGAACTATTGGAAATACAATTTTGTCCATTAAAATACATAATCCTAAGACCTCATTTAGACTAAGTGTATCCTTTCCTCCCAGCTTCATGGGTTAAAGAAACTATAATTTCAACATGGTAATGTTGAAAGGTGGGGCCTTTGAGAGGAATTTAGACTTAATTTACCCAGAGAAGTGCGATTTCCATTATGGAATTAATGTTCCTAAAAGGTGGTGAAGTCATAGGATATCTCTCCTCACTTTGTATATGGACACAAGAAAGCAGCTGTCTGCAAACCAAGAGGATCACCCAGAAGAACCTACTACACTTGTGCAATTCTCAGAGTTCTTCTCTCTGAAACTCTGATAAATGTTTTGCTGACTAAGCTGCTCTGTCTGGGCTATTATAGAAAAGCAGCACAGGGAGTCCAAAACGGGTTTTCCAATTCTGCTAAATATTTGAAATTCTAACTTCTTCCAGCCCCCACTTAACTCAGAAGAGTCAGTTTCATGGCTCAGAAGTCTTCAGGGAACCCACCGCCTGGGGGTAGAGCAACTCGTCTGGAAATTGCTGTCTGTATCAATATCCCTGGAAAAAATACCTGCAGTGGTTCTGCCTATATCTATTCTTGGGGCAGTTTCACTCAGATTTAAAGAAATATCAGCATACATAAAACCATCTCTCAACATACTGAAAAGTTAATGGCTCTGCAGCTCCTTTATGTTTTTCCCACTAAGGCACAAATAAACCAATCTGTGTACCCCTTTAAGTGGTTACCACAATGTAAAGAACACTATCATTAGAAGTCTAGATTGAATTAAATTAATAGTTTTACCTCATCAAGTCTACATTTATTTCAAAATTATCCCCATAATTATTGTTATATGTAGTTAATTGAACAATACTGATGATTTCCTACTTTTGAAAACCATTGCAGAGCAATTTTCCACTTCCAGGACATACAAATCAATGCATAGGATATCTCAGTGTTCTTTATTCATCTCTACTTCCCAGTCATATTTCCTGTCAATCTTCTGTTCCTCTCCCAAGTCTTCCTCCTGCTCAATAATCTGGTCCACTTGTGGTGGTCTCCATTCCCCATGGATGTCACTATACACTGTCTCTAACAATTTGTTGCAGTTCTCTCATCTGCCTCAAGTGCTTTTCTTCTACCAATCCATCCCTCAAGATTCCCTCTCTGTTTTTTGTTGTTCATATGTTTGTTTGTTTGTTTGTTTGTTTCGTACTGGGAATCAAACTCCGGACCCTCTGCTTGCCAGGTAGGTGTTTATGCTGCTGATGTATCTATCTGGCCTTCCCTGTCTATTCTGTTTGAAACTAATTTTTCCTAAAACACCCTCTTGACATGTTAAAAGTTCTGTATCATGTTACTTGTTGAGTATGAGTTAATCCTTACTTTTAAATATTAGTGTATAAAATTATAAAATAAAAGAGTTTCTGTTACCAATAGAAAGGATAGCTGAAAATTGAAATGAGTACCCATGTTGCCAAGGTGAGCATGAAAAGTTCAAATTTTGAATGAAGATTAATGAAGAAATCAAACCAAAGAATAGATACCTTTTTTCTCCTAGGGAGACAAGTCAGTAGGGAAGGGCTCAAAGACAGGGACTACGAGCTTCTCTGGTCCATTAGCAGACACATTCCTTGGCAGCTGAGTAGTGGGGTCATTTATGAACCTATTCTGAAGTCTTCACATTGCCTAAGAACTCTCGAGCTATTTCTTCCAGAAATCTAGAAATAGATCTCTTACTTGTCTCTATAAAAAATAAGTTAACATGTTACTAGAAATATAAGCTCTTTAAATTTTGAAAGTATTCTACACACTCTATTGTAGATCTTCAATATGCATGTATTTGAAATAAAGAATTCTAGCCATTTCAAAGCAAATCTAGAGAAGTCAACTCAAAGATCTTTGACAACCTTTTTCTATAATTGCAGAGAAATGTTTCCTAAATAAGATATAGAGAGTGAATACAAGTTTAATCAGCTTGGAGAAATTTTGGGTTAATTCTGGAAGATGGTCTGGAAAGGTTTACAGTGACGAGTCACTATTTATTGAGTGTTATGATACATAGCCAAGATACTGAACCTGGGGTTTCTCGTGCACTTTGTACTTGACCTCATAGTATCCTGTGAATTGCTTATTATAATCTTAACTTGATGATGACAAAACAGGCACAGAGATATTTGTCACTTATTCAAGATGGCTCATCAAAGTGAAGGTTATGGCCTGGGACAGTCAGATTACAAAAACCATGTTCTTTTCACTTTTTTTTCCATATGTTCATATGAAAGTATGTACTTACCAAAGCAAAACTGCCACACTAATTTCTTACTTTGTTCTGTGTATCATACGGAGCTGTTCTAAACATTGGTTTCATTTTGAAGTTCATAGAAAATACATGGTTAGACCAAAACTGAATGATGCCAAGATGAGAAACAGATCCCATTTTGCTACATCTCCTTGCAACTTTCTATTGATATATAAACTTTAGAAGAAAAATTTTGGATTCAATAACTTTGAGAGAAACCTCTAATGTATATCAAAGTTGAAAGACATCAGTTATTTGATTTGGAATATGTATAGTAAACTATTTTATAACAACTACATTTATAAATGTCAATAATCCAAAATTATATTGCTTTTATATCCTATTTATTTTCTAAAAGACATAACATTAGTGGACATGAAGTTTTCTCAAGTAAGAATACCTTCACAACTCAGTTTGATAAAGAAGTATTTATTCCCCAATCTCCTTCAGTAGTAAAGCACAGGGCTAATATAAGGGATTTGAATATCTGATTTTGTTATATGGAATGGGATCCTGGAATCTGTCTCTTACGGATATCCATATACAAACTATATTTTAGATATACCGAGTTCAAAAGATATTATTAAATTAATTTTATTAATTTCTTTTTACATTTTTAATGTGGCCACTAGGAAGTTCAAAATTATACATATGGCTTTCAATATATTTATATTGCACAATGCTGATCAATACCAACTCTATGAGACTCATAAATGAGTATAAAAGTGTTATGGCACTTTCAGGAGCAAATTGTTTTTCTTTTAAAAAAATGTATTTAGCAAAGGGTCTACAGGGTCTCACTACACAGATGTGATTCATAGTGATCCTCCTGTTTTCAGCCTCCCAAGCACTGGGATTACAGGTGAGTGCGGCCACACCCAGTCTCAGTCACTGTCTCAGTGCACGCCCAGGGAGAGGGAGCACACCGCAGGCTGGGGATCAAACCCCAATCTTTGCATCTGTCTAAGCACGTGCTTTAATCCGCTGAGCTATCTGCCCAGCCGGCCCAGAAACAAGTCATTTTTCACTAACTCCAATAACTACTTATTTTTCTAAACTACTTATTTATTTAAAAACCTTATGCTGACTGACCTGTTTACACGATCACATGAGCCAAGGCTATACTAGGCAATCATGGACTTGAAAGTGATTTTTCATTTCTGTTCTCATAGTGTAAAAGTAGTTCTAACACTTGTAAAACATAGAGATGCTGCGCAGACTTGATTCTCCCAGTAACAATAAATACAGTCATGCAAAACAAGAGTACATCTTCCTGTTGTTTACTAGTGGAACTGGTTCTCTTTCAAGGCAGCTTTTATAAGAAGGATCTTTCTATAGCACTGGATCTGCATCTGAAACAACGTTGACAAGTACAGGGAAGCTCATACCCACTGGAGCCTCCCAGTGCATGGCAGATATTACCCATTGTGCTTCTGTCTCGTGCCCCAGGAACCCTCCCTTACTGGACACTCACGTGGCGCCAGACATCTTCATACAGTCATGCACAGCTAGTAGAGAAAGCTCTTGAAACTTCTTTGGCCTTCTGCCCTTAGACTCTGCCAAGGACATGGGTTATGCGTGGGGAGTCACGCCAAAAGTTTCACTTTACGTTTTGCGTAAAATTTTAGCTTCGCAAATAGGAAATGAAATGTAACTTAGGAAGGAAGGGTGAATCCTTGCTAGAAGCTACCAAACCATGTTGTACAAACAGGCTCTTCAGAAGTCATACACATGATAGATTTCTCTTCATTCAAATGTTTTTTGTTCACTGATGCAACTCTCCTCACTATTCATGTACTGTGACTTAGATTAACACTGGGCTTATATAGGAGGGTGGCAAATGGAATATGGCTCCCATTATAGGAATCCCTTCATAGCACAACCTAAAACATATTATTTGAAAACTTTATTGAGTATATATATATATATATATATATATATATATATATATATATACAGCCGGGCATGGTGGCGCATGCCTGTAATCCCAGCACTCGGGAGGCTGAGGCAGGAGGATCGGTGTGAGGTCGAGACCAGCCTGGGCTACAAAAGTGAGCTCAAGGCCAGCCTGAATTGCATAGTGAGACCCTGTCTCAAAAAGACCAAAAAATATATATATATATATATGTATAACATAGGTAACAATGTGGGTGTTAATCCTATTCTTCATCACCTATAACAGAAGATTCCAACTCGATTTTTGAGTGGTCTCTCATTAAATCCAAATAAAATAAATAGATTTAGAAAATGGAGAAAAAATTCAACTATGTCAGATTTAAATTCCACTGTGTTATCTCAAGGTCTAAAACCACAACATGATGCCATCCCTCTGTGCTTCATAATATTACGAAGTTTAGCAGAATCAAAGTCCTTTTCTTTAATAAACTAGAATTTTTGTGCATTATCTTCTATAGTGCCTATCTGTACTATTATTCTAAAGACCTGCCTACATCACTTTGTAGAACTGACTCTAGACCATTGCTAGAGCCAGTAGAAATATGTCAACTATGTCTCTGATTTAAAGCTATGTAGTATTCAGATTTGAAAAATAAAAATGCTGTTATTTTAACACTATTATCCTAAAACTATAGCTTAACTTTATATTTTTCATTTTAAATCCTTGACATTTTATGTGCATTACATATGTATTGTACATATTGCATCTTAACTGAAATTAAACATTTTTAACATATCCTTTTACCATATTTGCCTTTTTATCAGCTTGGAAAAGACCTTTCTGAGAATCTCACTAAAATTTATCACAGAAACAGTTCCACATAGAAAAACCAAAGTATCATGATATAGAACTGATTTCATCATACACCAAAATTGGCAAATGTCTTATATTAGGTGTTACTTGGAAATTAACCATGATAACTACTACTTTCTGGAATTCTAAAGAGTCTTTTTCCTATCAATTAAAGTAAATTAAGTGGCAGGTATAGAGCTCAGTAGCTTAAGTACCTGCCTGGCAAGCAAAAGGTCCTGAGTAGGATCCCCAATATAACACACACACACACACACACACACACGCACGCATGCACGCGCACGCACATACATACATACACAAAAATGTACACTGGGTTAGCCAGATAGCTCAGCAGACTAAAACACCTGCTCAGGCAAGCTCAGGCATTAGGGTTCCATCCCTGGGGTACCGTGCTGGCCCCATCCACAGGGCATACAGAGATGGAGATTGAGACAAGGTGTGGTGCTGTGCACCTGTAATCCCAGCTTGTGGGAGGCTGAAAACAGGAGGATCACTGAGTCTGATTCATGTGGTAAGATCCTGCCGACCCTGTACTAATTACATTAAATTAAAAAAAAATAAATAATAAAAAGTATATTCATTTATATAATTCACTTTCTGCTCAATATGGTCATGAAAATTAACTAATCCGTATGATGAGTACTATATCATCTAACATGACAGAACTTAATTAGTTAATAATATAATTAACACAGAAATATAATAATAAGAGTTTATTAACTAATCTCTTTAATGAAAACTGATTTTCTTTTGTTTTAAAAAAGCAAAAGTCCTTTTTTTCCCCTAAAAGCTTATTACAGTTATTCTGGTTAAAGTATACCACCAGTAAAACAGTATTGAAATTTATCTCCAATTTTTTTTTTGTCTCTTTGAGACAGGGTCTCACTATGCAGTTCAGGCTGGCTTTGAGCTCACTTTTGTAGCCCAGGCTGGTCTGGAACTCGCACCAATCCTCCTGCCTCAGCCTCCCAAGCACTGGGATTATAGGTGTGCGCCACCACGCCCGGCTCTTACCTCCAGTTTTATTTATATGAGTCTGAACTTTGGATTGATGCCATCCAAATTTTCAGAGAACCTAGAGACAATTAGAGCAACTCAGAGAAGGATCATAGAATTGACCAATTTGATAAACGAACAGCATAGTAAAATATAAGAATCAAAACTTATTATAATGCTAATATAAAGATTTAAAAGTAGATACAGATCCCCTTACTTTAAATATTGCTCATGTATAATGTACTTTTCTAAAGCATTTTAACCCAACTTATTATTTCTAATAAAATACGCTCTTCTTCCTTTCTTCAAAAATGTGAAACTTAAGACTGACTTCCAGGAATGTTGATATATTATATATTTTGTATCTAACTAAGGCAAAATAACAATACTTATAAAAATGCTTTGCCTTTTCTTGCACAAGTCTAGTTTTTTCTTCTTTTTCATTTGAGAGTTGAATTTCCAACTAACTACTGAACACAGTAAGAAATAAGTATTCATATTTTGGAATGTTTCAATTACATTGCAAGACAGCTAGAAAGATCTCTTCTAGTGTACTATGTGCAAAAGGATGCTGGTGTAGTTCAGACCTTGGGAAGGGCCTCTTTTCATACACCAACAGAGTTAACTCCCATATTAAAACATTCTGCACCCCTAACAATCTATCCAATAGTCTCCCAGGATTTCTGTGACTAGCGATTCACTTTACTATTTTTACTAAAAGTGACTGGTGGTAACTGTTCGTTGTAGCAGAGTAGGGAGGAGACAGGACATGAAGTGAAGAAGTGGATTGGGAAGGGTCTGGAGGTAGAACACAGGATCAGGCAAAGACAAAATGTCACTTTGGGCCCTGGAGTTGAACACTATCATTGCCTATGTCCATCATACTTAATATAAAATCTAGTATTCACTAAATGACATTTAGGCTCCTATTTTTATCTGCAGGAACCTTAAAGACAAGTGTTCACTGAAATGGCTTCACTGAAAAACTGGAAGCAAAGTATTTATTTATTGGTTTGAATTACTTTAGGTTCTATTGAATTTTTAGTATTTCAGTTTACTGTTTTATTTTTATATACAAATAAACTAGTGCTGTAAAATGGTAGGGTTGAGCATGGAAACATTTTTTTAAATGAGCACCTTCAGAGCAGACACAATAACCAACACCATAAAGAACTTCCAGTTTACCACCATATTTAGGAAACACTTTTATTGAGTTTCGCATCCATCATCACCTCCAAATTTAGAAGCATCAATCATCTCAGTCACAATTGTTATGAAATAACTCCACACATTAGTGAAGAGGAAAACTGCATATCTTTCTAGACCCTGTAAGAGGTTAATCGTAAGCATCTCACTGCTAATACTAGTCTTTCCACTTCACTGATTTGAGTACATGAACCCTAAAACCCTATCAGGATCAGCTTTCATGTGGTTTCCTCCTGCAACATTGACAGTAAACCTAGATAAAATATTTTCCATCATTACATTGCGTTGATTTGTGGATGCTATTAGTGAAAAGATAACCTAACAGCATGCTCACAGAACAAGAGGGCATGTAGCTCAGTTGGGAGGCTGCAACATACAAATCTGTGTGCTTATGGAACGACAGCCCAGTGCCCATTAACATTTCCATCTCAGTCAAATTAGGACAGATTTTCAGGTTTAAGATGCAGCTGGACATGTGAAAGCAGATGGGGAACACAGACTCAATGAATGCTTCTCTAATTCCTATTTATTCATCTGTAGATGAAGTATTTCATTAAAAAGTAGGAAAACTAGTGGGAAAACCTAAAGCTCAGTGGATTCTGCTACAGGGACACACAGGTATAGAGAATGAGTGAACTATGAACTTAGTTTTGTGGAAAGAGTTCTAGACAAGGGGAATAATATGTCCTCAGCCCTGCCAAGTGCATCAACTTGGAAATTGCGTTTAATGAGACAGAAAATTAACCTTAAAATAGTTAAGGTTTCATAGAAATTGGTTTATAATTTGAAAAAAAAATCATACAATGATAAATTTTAGCTTTGAGTGTATTTTAAAGTAAGAATTTAAAGGCAATTTAACAAAAGATAAATGACAGTATATTTTGAGGCAGTAGAGTAGTGTTAATGAACTAGAAAATTGACAGATATATGTTATAATGGACAAAGATAATATATAATGGAAGAATGAAGCACTACAGATATTTAATCTACTACATGAATAATTTATAAATTTACATATTTTAGCCTAAACTGTGCATACATTTTCTTATGATTCACTAAGATAGTTTAAAATTTAAAAAAGAAATCAATTTATTTTGAATAACCTTATGTATTGATTTTTTTTTTTTTTTTTTTTTTTTTGAGCTAATGAGCAGAACATATCTATTGAGGGAAAGAAAGCTCCTGTCTGAGAGAGAAAGGCAAGAGTGATGTCCCCAGTGGGTGTCCCCCCATTGATTAATTTTTGAAATACACATTTGTGTTAGTCTGGTTAATTAAAAGTCATTAATATGTTAATTATTCAAATTTATTAAAACTACATTAAACAATACCAACAAAACACAGTTAGGTCTTTCACAGATGTGCATAGAATTAAAATGTATTATTGATAACAAGAACCATCTTGGATACATGTGTCATAAAAATATAGCAAAAGAAGAAGCTGTATATGAAAATTCTGGGGCACTCTCACCAAAATGAGTTTCCTGGATGCCATTCCACCTGAACACAGGAAGAACTGAAAACTTCGTTTTATGGATGGGAAAGACAATAACTGCATCAGAAAAACAAAATTGTGAAAAATATATAATAAAACAAATCAAATACAGTACTCTAAACCTTGAGTCCAACTGGAAATTTGACCAGATATAGACAGACTTCTTTTAAGTCAACAGTTTGCCATGTGTTTTGGATGCTGAAGTTCACAGGATGAGGTGGAACTTTTTGCCTTCCTTTTGCCGCTTCCCCATCCACCACTGAGCTGTAGAGGATTGTCACGGAATGATATGCGCTCTCTTTTGGAAGGCCTTGCATTTGTTATCACTGGGGCAAGTATTCCCTTAACTGAGCAACCTAGACAATGATATTAAACGCACACTTTCACTTAACATGATCCAAGGAAAATTAGACAGCAAATCTACTTAAGTCAACAACATACATTCAAAAGCTCCATGATCTTCAAGTTTAACAAAATTATCTTTTTTGAGTCTATATTTGCTTGCAATGTAATATAATAAAAAACTGGCATAAGCTCTGTTTTGACTAAATAAAAGAAAGTGCCTAAAAAAATTAAAGAGATGTACCAGCTTCTATCTACAGATTCATATGTTCTTATTTCAATGAGATATGAGATAATAAAATATTTATATATGTAAATATGTTTTTATTTTCCATAACTTAAAATCTTATAATTGTTTACATTTCTATAAAACATATATTAAAATTTCTTTTAAAGAAAGAAATGCATTACTGACATAAGATCTTTTTCAAATGACTTGGTAGAAGGGAAGTTTCATTTAATGGTTTGGCTTCATGAAACAGCCAGATCTCCAGGCCTTTTGGAGCCTTAGTTTTATAATCAAGGGAAATATTATATGCACTACAGAGTTACTGTGACAATTAACTTTCTGATCATAATCCAATGGTAATAAGATGCGAGAATGCTTTGTACACAGGTGTTGCGAAATGGAAGAAATTATTGTTTACATCTGACATCTTAGAAGTTATCCACAGGAAAAACAAAAACGGTTAGAGGTTCATAACAAATAGGAGTTGTCAAATTGTGCTAAGCGCTAGGCACAACATGAATTCACCAGAACTCTGAGAAGTAGTATCAAGATAATCTTAAGGCCATGAAAATGAGTGAATAAACAAACAAAGGTTCTGAAACAAGAAAAATAAATAAATAAATAAAATTAAAAAAAAAAAAAAAGATAATCTTAAGGAACTGTCATCTGCTTCGAACCTCCCAGGGGTAAAGCAGCCACCAAGGGCTGTGTCTGTGGGGAAAGATTTGGAAAGGCAGCAAAGTGAGACTTTCCAGGGCATCCTCAGTACTCCCCTGAGGCAAAGGCTCCAACCACAGGACTCTCCATTACAATGCATTTGTATTTTATTTAAATATGCTTAGAGAAGAAAACTTTTTAAGGTTAATATTTTTCAACTAAATTTTTAAATACTGAAATATAAGAGTAAACAAACATTAGAGCATTGGTGGCAAATGGTCTATAATTACACATTTGCTACAACATGATGGTGAACATGGATTATAAAAGTTCACTTTATATTTAAAATCTCTTTTAAGAACTGACTAGATGCATTTTGATTTTAGTCTTCAAACAAGGACCAGAAAAACAAAACAAAGAGTTAGTGAAATTTTGTAATGGCAGCATGTCTTAGCCTAGAAAGACAGTGTTGGAAGAAGTTACAAGCTATTATTTTTAGGAAAGGGTGGAGGAGATGTAAAAAGAGGCTACTGTCCAAGTCGGTAACTGAGTGGGAGACGGAAGGCGGCTCAGGAGTTTAGAAACCGTCACTCTTGGCATCCCTGAAAGTTATCTCAGCAGAGAGACTGGCGGCTAGGAGAAACGACAGCTGAAGTTGATCTCCACGTATGGGCCCGATTTATCCCGCATTAAGCTACTCTCTGGAAGCCAGGCAGGGAAACTCCAGGACTGCAAGAACACTTTTAAGCAACAGTGATACGATTGGGCAGCTAGTAATTCCTTGGATGATGAACTAGCGATCTAAAAAGCAGCAGTAAGGGTGTTTTCTAAGAGTTTTCATAGCTTCTACTCTGTATTTATACATTGGAAATGTCTTCATAAGAGAAATCAAATAACACAATGGAATATACTTTGGGGCTTTTTTGCTTTGTACTTAAAAAAAACAAAACAATAACAGTAAATGTAAACCTCCAAGCCCCCCCCCCCCCGGTGGTTAAAACATTTTGATCAAGATACTATTTCCTTGTCAGCACATACAGATTTATACGAACACAACACAGATGTTGCTGGAGCTCGGAGTTTTGGGGTGGGGTGGGATGGAGGAGAGAAAGTGCCAGAGAAATGGAGCCATGGGGACACTTTTATAATTCGAATACACTGATTTAAGCTTAAAATAGAGAATGATAAAAGCGCAAGCAGATTTTCACAAATGGCTAACACAAATGTTCTGTGCTAATAGAGCACTTCCCTGTAAGAATTGTTCAAGGTAATAAGTAGAAATAGGTATGTACTTTAAAATTTAATTCGATAACTCATTATTGATTAAAGGCAACTATCTTTGTGTAAATAGGTAGCATTTAAAGATTTTATTCTTCTTGTAAGCTTTTTATTAATCATGACAAATTACAGGTAAGGAGAGTTGAGCCTTCTGAACACAATATTGGGATATTTATAGATAACTTCATCCACTTACCAAGTATTTTAACATTTAATAGATTGTACTGAATTAAAACATAGGTGATGTTAAAGAACTAACTTTGCTTTTTAAGCATCTTCAAGGATATGTTATTTTTACTTAATAGAAATAAGGTTCAATTTTATTCTTCTAATACTGCTATGCTGTCTGTAACTGGAAAGCTGCTAGTAAATCTTCAAATCTTTTGTACATAACTCTTAAGAACTCATTACACGCAGTAAAAAGGCAGTTTGTAAAGTTTTCCTTGTCTATGGTAATTCTTAAACAAAGAATAATTTAAAAATATCATATTATATCAAAAAACAACTTTATCACTTTTCAGTGAAATAGAAAAAGAAATTACCCTTAAAGACCACCAACACGTAAGTGAATGTAGAACACTGTAGCTAAGACAATTTTTAGGTATGATTAAAAGCTTGAATTTGACTGTTTTGTGATGTGTAAATGGACAATTTGAGGAGTAATCAATACAGCTTATTTTCTGATTGATTTACTAAGAGTCTTTGTTATCAGATACACTTTCAAATCTCTAGCTATACAGAAAATAAATTGAGGAGTAAAACAACAACAATGAAGGAATCACATATTGGCATTCATTGCAATCAATACTTTGTCCTCTGATTACTCTGGGAATGAAAGAAAAGAAAAAGCAATTGAAGCAGTCAATGCATAATCATCCTAAAATTACTTACCCACATGAACATACAATAATGAGAAATTTTTGCTTCAAAACTGATATTAGAGTTAGACCTACTGATAGGCTCCTGAAATAGAAAAATTATGACTAACAATGTTGACGGCTTTTTCCCTTTTCTATAACATTATTGCTATAGATTAAAAAAAAAAAAAAACAATAGCCTACTGCATATTTGCAGGTGATCACAGAAATAATCCTGCCCTTTACGTATGTGCTGAAGGTACATCTTAATGAGTATGCTCTCTATTCCAAGAAATCACATCTTTTGCCACTCTGTTCTGGTCAAGATTTGTTCTAGTCCCTCAAAAAAACTGTGTGTGTGTGTGAAATCCTTGGCTCTTTAACAAATGTCAAGGTCCATATATGCTGTGTTTTGATAACTAATTTAATATGTAAAACGCTTTGAAACACTCTCCTGGTACGCATAGAAACTGTTAAACAGGTCAAAATAGAAATCTTATGGTGTATAGCACTACGTCATTAGATTTTCATCAATATAACACAACACTATGTGTCTCGCTATGGGAACCATTTCAAAGGCCTCTCCATATTGTCTTACTTAGCAGCAGATACTGCATAAGTAAAGTATGGAGAAAAAAAATTCAACATTTTAATGAAAGTGACCAGAACAAATTTTTAGCAGCAAAGCATTTACATCAATTTAAGTACCATGAATGAGTTACACTGGGTAAGTCTGAAATTGAAGTAGAAAGCACAGCATTCAAATAGTCACTTTTTAAAACACAAACGCTTATATTCAACCTTGAATCAAAATCATTGAGAGTGAAATTCAAATAGATAATTTAAAATCAAACACAAAGAATAAAAATAAATAACCCCCGGTTTGTGTATACCATGGTCAGGTTTCCTTAATGTACTTTTTCTTATTCTTCATATTCTTAGGCTAAGAAGGAAAGACATTTTCAGAGGATGGAAGTTTTATATAAATTTGAGAATTTTTAATGTAATTTACCTCAAAATTCAAGCTGAAGAGTGATCATTGCAATCATTTTTCTCAGTATTCAAGAAAAACGAGGAAAATAGTGAAGTCTGGTACACTTAAAATTAATCACAAAAATGTTGATAATCTTTGATGCCAGTATTCTTGACTATTTTTATTTAACATAAATTTTTTTTCCTAAATCAGCATGCATAAAAACATAAATAATTTTCCTTGACTACATACACTGTTTTTTAAAAAACATTCTCACCATCATAAAGCTAATATATGTCCTATACTGTTGAAATGTTTTCACAGGTATGTATTATATAGATCTCACACATGGTTTGCCTTGTTTTACTTTCTATAAGTTACCTTACATATATATTAGATCTAGACTCTTTAGAGTCACTTTACAAAATAAACAGTTTTCCCACTTTTTTATTAATTTTACATACTATTTTGACTTATTCTTAAAGATATCTGTTGACCTATCTGCACAGATAAGGATGGCCAGAATGTGGTCCCAAAAATCTGTACTGAAAGTATGATGTTGCTCATATAATTTCTGTAGCATTTATATTAATATTGTCCAACACTAATTTCATTTTTCCCCCAGAAGATTTTTTTTTCTGAAAGATTTGCTTTTGGTTATAAGTCTAAATATGTTTTGTGATTTATTTCAGAATTAAACTGCACTTTCTTATCTCACCTTAGGTTAATTACAATCTTTTTGTCCATTGATAAATAGCCTGTATAACTCTGATGATGGTGAAATTCTGATGTTTCTATTCTTACTGATTTCATTCTTTGAAAGTTGGTGGTTGATTAGGTAATAAAAGATATGACTCATTTAAGAAAGGAGTGAAATTTAACAATCAACAAACCTTTACACCATTCATTTTTCTGTTGTGCGCAATTGGTCCTAGAATGAATTGTAAAAATGAGCTCATTTTAGTTTCATTTTTCTTACAAATCAGGAAAGGTCTGTTACTAAACTCTCCAATTATTTTTCAAGAGATCCTTCTTAGGGTTCTATTCAGTTCCACTGTATTTACAGCAACATATCCAAAAGTTTTTGCAATGGAAAAATTGTGGAAATAATTCAGAGTACTCTTTACTGTAGGTCGATGTGCTATTTCTCATATAATATTTCAACATCTAATTATCTTTTCTCAGTCATTTTCCTATGTTAATCTATTTCCTGAAGCACATTCTACCCAAAACATACATTTTAGATAATTTTTCAAATGCTTTGACCTCTTTTAGAATGTAAATATTTAAAACCCAAACTAAATTTTCAGCCTCACAAGGGATCTTTGAAAACATTACTATAAAATCATTCCTTTCATTTGCACATTTTTTCATGGTGTATTTATTTCTGTCTTTGTTCTATTTCTGTCTTTGAATGAGATTTCTTGTCATTTTTCTACTATGAGCCAAATAGTATTAGTAAGTGTCATACTGTAATAGCATTCCATGTGACTTTACTCTTTAAATTTCATCTTTATAGTCTTCATATGGAACTTGTATAAAATAAATACTTATTTCCATGTTCTCATATAGTGGAGACTTGTGGATAGGTTTCCCAAAAATTTTTCATGAAAAGTTTCATTAACCCTTTTCATGCTTAATACTTATTAGCAGGGAGACATTTGGCAACAATAAACATGACCAGCCTGAGGATTTATTATATTATTGCACTTTAGTTTCATTCCTTTGACAAATGCATTTCACATTTGACCATACCCATTTATTTTTGTACCACGTTAGCAAGTGTAAGAAATTAGTTTGAAAGCAACACTAACAATATCCTTCCAAATTCAGAGTAAAACAATTTGTTTAAAACTCAAAATGATTATGAAGGAACAGGGTAAGAAGTAGAATAGTTTTAAAAGAAACATAATGCTTTAATCTATTATCAATACAACATTCTCAGATCCTGTCCTCAAAAATGTTAAAAGTTTTTTAAGCAAAGAGTAAGTGTCCCTGGCATTTGTATGAATAGCTGTATCACACAGTGCAGATTAAGTTTGTCTTTCTTTGGATAATGTCAATAGCTGTTGAAACCAGCTACTGTTTCCTAGCATTTTAGATCTGTAAACATCACTTTGTGCTTCATAAAAACTGTTACATTTAACTACGCCTGGCATCATATTAACCCTTCTCAGATCTTTGAAGGGGACAGTATCAATCTGTGCAAGGACGTTAAACCAGCAATTATTTATTGTGCATCATATTCAGCTAAGAAGTAGACTCATAAAATTTACCTAAGTTAGATGAGTCGATAAATCCTATAAACATACTCTAGTGTGATAGTAAATAATCTTAATTATTCTGTTGCAATTTCTAGACTGTTTTACAGCTTAAAATATTAATGTGCTTGTTTATAATCAACTGTCAAAGTTCAGGGATGAAGTACCAAGACACAACAAATTTATAAATAGGAAAAATCAGACTTCATGGGTTAAGCAATAAAAAAGACATTTAAGGTTTAAATTTAGGATAAACATATATTTAAAAGATACATTTTTGTTTTCTATATTTAGGACAAGGTCTGCAGCGTCTCACTACACAGATCGGACTTCTAGTAATTCTCTTGTTTTTAGCCTCGCAAGAGCTGGGATTACAGGTGAGCACCACCACGCCCAGTCTCAATCGCTGTCTCAGTGCACCCCAGGGGCGGGGCCAGCATAGCATGCTGGAGATCAGATCCCTGCAGCTGCACTCTGGGGAAGCAGACACTTTAGTCCACAGAGCTATCAGACCGGCCCCAAGTATAGAAAAATCAATTTCTAAAGTGGGATTGAAGGGCCATCTTCTTGTTTTTCAGTGCTGAAACTGAACTGAACCCCTATTTAGTACACCAGGCAGATTTCAATCTTATTAATGTGACAGGCAAAAGTCAATTAGACTCCTACAATGAAATTTCACAAGTTTGGGCACAGTAAATATCAGATCATTATTTTTTATTATTTTTAATGTATTTAGTACAGGGTCTACAAGATCTCACTACACAGATTGGACTCATAGTCATCCTCTGGACTTAAGTGTCCCAAGTGCTGGGATTACAGGCACACCCCAGCATGGCTATTCTCAGTTGCAGTGTCAGTGTGTGCCAGAGGTGGAGCCCCCCACACACTAGGGATAGAACCATGGTCCCTCAGGTAGCTGAGCTATATGCCAGTTCCTCCAATCATTATCTGATTATAAGACTTTGCAGGTAGAAACCTATCACTTACATAACCAACCATTTTAGCATACCCAGTTATTGATTATACTACTATGATGCACATATGTAACAATACATTGTGCGTTTGACATCAACAAAAACATAATTTTAAAGTTATCAAATCTGCTAAAGTAATATGTTGTGTATTGCTTATATTTCTCATCCTGCTTCATTTTGAATTCTTTATCAACGTCAACTCACTCATAGAATTTTATTGAAAATGTCACATTCAAGGGTCATCAGAGACTTAAAAATCTATGGTCAAAATCTCTGGTTACCATTAGACGTTCACCATCTCTTTTGTTGTTTTCACTCATCTGGATAATACATATCATTGCCCTAAGTTTAAAACTGAGGAAAGACAGACAACAGTGTTAAAGCATCAGCCCAAAAGAAAAGAATAGTGATCAGAGTAAAAATGTAGGGTTCATTCAGTAAGGTTTATCTTAAAGAAGCCATTTTATGTATGTATGTATGTATGTATGTATGTATGTATTTATTTATTTATTTATGTGAATTTAAGGTAGGGTCTAGAGGGATTACACAGTGTAGATCAGACTCATAGCGATGCTCCTGGTTTCAGCCTCCCAAGTGTGGGGATTACAGGCTCATGCCACCATGCCCAGTTTCAGTCACAGTCTCAGTGCACATGGGGGTGGGGCTGGTGCTCCATGCCAGGGATTCAGCCCCGGCCTATGTGCTCCGCCTAAGCAGGTGCTTTAGTCTGCTGGGCTATCTAGACTTCCCTGCCAATATCTTATTTAATATTCACTAATAAAGTATACCTCTAGAATAATAGTGCCCTAAATAAAATCACTTGGAAAAGCAATCGTGAGATGTCTTTTTTATAGACCTGAGATATGGAAAGACTTCTCCATTGTTTGGAAATTAAGCTTATAAGTTAAAAAATGTATAAATGTATCAATTTTTTAAAAATCAGAAAAAAGAAGATACAAATATTTCTGTAATTTCCACTCTATGTGCCTACCTATCCACCTTAAGGCTGCAAAACTATTTTTAAAATTTTAATGATCATGCATTTTAAAAATATTTATTTATTTATTTATTTATTTACTTACTTACTTACTTACGTATTTAGTTATGACAGGTTCTTACTATGTAGTTTGGATTCATAGTGATTCTCTTATCTCAGCCTCCCCAGCACAGGGATTAAAGGCATATGCCACCATGTCAGGTTTCTGTGCTGCCACAGCACCCACGGTAGGACCTGTGATTGAACTCATGGCCTTGAGTTTGCCAAGCAAGTATGTAGACCACTGAGCTATTTCTCTACCTCCTGTAATGATTGTGTTATTGAAAGCTTTTTCAGACTCTTTTATTCTTTACTTGTTCCACTTTGTTTTCTCTTTAAAGACTTTATAAACAGGATACATCAAAAGTTTTAAAGTTGTTCACAGAATACTACCATTTTTGAGTGGCTTTGGCTATGTGACATAAGCATATATTTTAATATCATTATGAGTAAGGTAGAGCAAGATGGCTCAGTGGACTAAGCATCTAGTCGGGACAGCACCGTGAAAGAGTTTGATTCCCAGTCCACATGCAGCGCCAGTGTCACCCATGAGGTAACCTGAGCCAGCCACAGTGTCCCTGCATGGTGGCGCACATCAGAATCCCAATGCCAGAGAGCCTGAAAACAGGAGGATTGCTGCAAGTCCTATAGTGAGATTCTGTACCAAATACATAAGACAAACAGAAACCTTGTAGAAATAAATAAAAATAAAGACATTCTTATGTATCACTTCTTTAAAGATAATCTCTTAAGACATTAAATCAAAATTATGAGTACTTGGATTTTCCAAAGGCAGGTAGACACAAAACTACTAAGCTAGCACATTAGTGGACACTTGAAGCAAATTTCTATTTATTCTTTTTAAAATGCAGTTTAGGTCTATAATGAAAACATGCAAGCCTAACCAAGAGTAAATACAACACATTCACATTTTAAACGCTATCTGCATCTGCAGCAGAAAGCTGAGCTAGATGTGTAATGTTTTTGACACCTAGGGAAAAGATAATTTATTTACAAATCTGAGGCAGAGCAGGTACAGGGCCAATAGGAAGTAGCATAACTGGGAAGAGTAAATTCTAGTTAGAGACCTTGCAGCTTTGCAATGGAAGACGTTAAAGGAGACAGAAGTTAGGAGCAGGTGGCAGCGTGCTTCGGGAGCAACTGGATGATGCAGTGGGCAGGTGAGTCCACCAGTGGACCAATAATGAGTACATTTCTAAATTAATCTGGGCTTGTAGTTAAACAGAAACATTGCAAAAATTTGACAGTGCTATCTACCTATACATGGGTGTCGGCCTGTTAGTTCATGAAAGCTTATACACTTACAGTTTAGATCAGATACCTGACAATATAGAAATGTCACAAAATTAAATTTTTCTCATTTTTTTAACATTATAACATTGTGATAAAAATTTCATTGTTCTGGCAGAAAAGTATGATAACATCTCTTCACACTTTGGATTCAAAAAAATTCCTTGGATGACCCTGACAAGCATTTGTGTATTACCTGAACTGCAGTAAGATTCCAGGCCACCTGCTTTTTAGGGTGCTAGATAATGTATTTTGGAATATTCTTAGTGATACAGCATAATCTAGTTGTTTACACATGACTTACCAGTTGCTAAGGGGGACGCTCTAGTGCTTAGTGCTTCAGCTTATCACAGTTTCTTTGGAGATTATAGACCCTTATCTAATCTATTTTTCTTACTACAGATATGAAAAGAGACAGCTGTCAAACACCAATGAATGCACTTCTTTCCTTAAAAAAAGCTGCACTGCATTAATGTTTCTCCATTGTACTGAGTTCATTATTAATTTCTTAAGAAAAGAAAACAACGTTGTAAAATTCTTTTCACAATGAAGGTACTGCTTATATTTTTTTAAAATTCCACTAAATGATCTAATATTTTAAAACTGAATTTAAACTCTACTTAGGAATTGCAACATAATAAACTATAAGTGAAATTATAAAGAGAATGGCATTTTCAGTCTTTCTTTATTTTTAAATTTATTTATTTTATGCCTGGCTCAGTATGCCCTGGGGTGTGACTTGCACAGCATGTGGTGCTGGGGATCAAACCGCAGTCCCTGTAGCTGCCTAAGCAGGCACTTTAGACTGCTGAGCTTTCTTGCTGGCCCAAGAGAATAACATTTTTAGAAGTGTAGAATTTAAATATTTAATTAAAATTATACCTAAAATGCATTAACAGTGCCAAATGTACATTCAGTTTTCAATAAATGTATGTTGAATAAAGTGGCCTCAAAGGTGCACTTTGGTGAAGAGAGAGCAAGGGTGTTCACTTTGTCTCAAGAAAAAAAAAAAAAAAGGGGCCAGTCATATAGCTTAGGGGATTAAAGTGCCTGCTTAGGCAGATGCAGTGACAGGGTCCAATCCCTAGCATACCATGCCAGCCCCTCCCCTAGGGGCACCCTGGGAGGGGGATTGAGACTGGGAATGGTGGAGCACCCCTATAAACCTAGAATTTGGAAGGCCGAACACAGGAGGTTCACTACGAGGAATGGGACCCTGTAGACCCTGTACTAAATACATTTTAAAAATTTTAAAAAAGTACCCTCTTGTGTCCTTCTAATTTTAGTTCATTGATATACTAGATATCACTACAAAATATGTGAAGTTATACTTGTATCTATCATTCTGGTTCTCTAATCAGTTTTGTAAGAATTAATCATTTCTAAATTACTGGCACATTTCAGTCCAATGAATGGAAACCTGAAATGTCTCGGAATGAGGTAAGCGTAACATTACATTCCTTTATTTATCCCATTACAACATCATACATTTTTAGAACACATCACTGAGGCTGGGGAGATAGCTGAGTGCTCTAAGTGCCTACCTGGTAAGCTCAAGGACCCAGGTTTGATTGTACATCTCGCCATGCTGGCCCCGGAATCCTGGGTTCACCTGCCGACCACTGAAACTGGGCATAGTGGCACATGTCTATAATCTCAGCTACGGGGAGGCTGAGATAGGAGGATCACTCTGGGTCTCAACCATGCTGGAATACCCTGTATTAAATAAATAAGTGAATAAAAAGAAAAACTAATTTGGAAAAAAAAAAACTCACATCACTGAATTTAGTAATCGTTTTCAGGGTAATTTATTAAATCACTTTCTACCTGGAAGTCCTACCTAATTCTCTTTTCATATCTTTAACTCTCAATTTAAAAGTAGCTGTATTATAAGAAATTTATATCCAGTGATAAAGCTCTACATTCTTTTCAAACGCTATGCTATGAAATGTTGATTGGCTTCTCAATAAGAAATTTTCTCTGTCTTTGAAAATGTAATTGAGATTGTTACTTTTTATGTATTTAGTACAGAGTCTACAGAGTCTCACTATGTACATTGGACTCAGTGATCCTCTTGTTTTCAGCCTCCCAAGTGCTAGGATTACAAGCATTCAATCGTGTGTTGGGGTGCGGGGCTGGCATGGCACCCTGGAAATGGAAATTCGGTCCCTGAATCTGCCTAAGCAGGCACTTTAATCTGCTGAGCTATCTGGGTAGCCCTGGTGTGTTTGAGATTACAGTACCAACTAGTAAACAGAATAGAACATTGTTAATCCACATACATTAAATAGTGTTGAATTTAGAATCACTCCAAGATTCTTAAAATTCCACTTGATTTCATAAAGTAGATGTCATTTTTCACAGATGGTAGAATTTTCTAACTTTTTCTGGAAAACATTACAAGTAGAATTATATTTTTTTCCTGTTTAGGTTGACTGTGCATAGCCAAGGTAGAAACAATGTCAATAATTCTTTTAATTATGGTCATTTATAAGTACTCTAAGAAGGGAAAAATGTCTAATTATTAACTTGACTTTCAGACTACCAAACATCAGAAATAACATGTTACTCTTTTAGGTTGAAGACAGGGAAAATATCCACTGTGGGATTTCATGGGTCTAGTTGTAGAATGATGGAATTTGAAAGCTATATAGATTCTTGACCTCCGTGCTTAATTTTCTTTCCCCCTCATGCCCCACATGAGTCCAAAGTATCTTACACATAAATCATTCTTACCACAGCATTCTCGTAATGGACAAAGCAAACCTCAAATACTTTATCCAATTTTACAAAATTGGGAACATGAAGTGGAATTCAAATTCGAACCTAATTTACTCTAAATTGTTCTCTGCTATGCTAGGCTGTCTTTTACCTGCTACATTTTCATAAGGATGGCAAGTGATTCAACCAAAATCACAAGCAAATTGGGAAAGAGCCAAGCACAGCCTATAAATTAGACTGCCTCGTCTCTAAACATGCACTCCCACCAATACTACATTGTCTATTACTAAGTGTAGGAGTGCAATTTACACACTATCACTCTTCACCTTGCTCTTGGAAAGAGTCCCAGGGACCTCTGCTTAAGAAAGGTCCCCTAGGGAACTGGCTCCCCAGGATTTACTTCACTGTGCTTGGCCTTCCTGGCCCTCAGCGTACAGCCAGGATCCAAATGCATCTGGCTACTGCTTCTATTGGTAGCAGACCTCTGCATCACTCATGTGTGGCTTTCCTCACAAGCAGAATGCAATAATTGTAAGGTCAAGGAGATGACATCGTTCCAGATACCAAATGAAGACTTGGGAGGCCAGGCAAGGAGTCTGGGAGGGAACAATGTGTGAAGCCATGGGAATGAAACCAAAGGGGCAGTGCTGACCCCAGGAAGTCAGAGGTATGTAGCATGGATTACCTGCCAGGGAGAGCTGTAGGCTGAACAGGGGCCAGCCCAAGAGACAGAGGAGCCTTGTGGCCTGCAACCAGCATGACCACAGATGTGGGGGGTCCTAGCCCCCTGGAACTTTCATCCTACCACCTTGCGTTTGGATGCAGGTCATCAAGCCACAGTACTTCATGTCTTCCCTGCTGAGTATTGGTCCTGTTCCTGTCCTATATTCTCTCCTATCCCCCTAGGTCTCTCATTCGGAGTGGGAATTTTACTCGCTAGCACTGTAATGTGGAATCATGTAACTTGTTTAGTACTTTTAGAGAGGTATGCCTTGAGCCTCAGACTTAGAGTTCTGAAAAGTGGAGCAACCGTTGAGACATTTTGTACAGGAGATTTGCATTTTAAGTTGTATGTGAGCTAGCTGTCTCAGGTCAGGTGAAAGAACATGATTTATCTATTAAACGTGAACAATGTTGGGGGCTGGAGACATAGCTCCATGGCACAAGTGCCTGCCTGGCAAGTGTAAGGTTGTAAGTTCAAACCCCAGTGGGTCCACCCCCCCACACACAAATTATTATATAGGAGAACGTTAACTTTTTGGGGCTTTGTAATTTCTGCGACAGGTGGCAGTAGGTTACATTCTCACGGGCTTGAACACTTGCAATGCAGAGCTACAGGCCCAGAATAGCATCTTCAGCTCAGCAGTGATGCAGGTACCATCCTTTCCACAGAGAAACCAAAGCCAGTTACAACTTCCACTGGGGCCCAGCAGCTGCCACTTATTGCTCTATTACTTCCTGTGCCACCAATTGGCGATCACTTGCTCCCTGCCCCATATACTGTAGGGTTGTCTATTGTTGGCCCAGTGACTTCAGACCTTCCCTGGTGTGATCTACACAGAGTATGTTGCTACTAGTGGAAGCTTCATCTACCTTCACTAACAAGGGCTAAAACACTTAGAAGTTTATCTTTTCTTGGGTGCTCTTGCTCAGCACTATGGTACTACCATATAAAATTTCTTTATATTCTTCTTCTTTAGCACAATAAATATGTCTTGTGTTAAACTTGTCCCACTTAACCTATAGTATCTCTATTTTTTGATAGGATCATATGTTGATACAGATCATAACCCCCATGACAGATGAAAAAGTATTGATTCAGCTTAGTTCTCCTTTATGTAATGTAGAGAGCCTCTGAAGAACATTCTGTGACTATCTGTGTTTTGCTTCATTTCTTGCAGTGCTAGAGATGGAACCAGCAGGCCTTGTAGATCTAGATAAACATTTTACCACTGAGCTACATTTTCAGCCCTAATTATTTTGAATAAACAAATGACACAACTAAGTCTACATTACACGAGTCTATGAACAATTGGGTTATTTGAACTCAGAACTCATTAGCACATGGATAGAATATAGTCTTCAACGCTTATAAATATCAGAATTTTGAAAGGTCAAGTACTTTTAGAAGCTCTGGCATATCTAGAAAATGCCACCCCAATCTCAACTACTTCATCAATATAACCTGGGTTATGGCTCATATCTAATTGTAGGCCCAAAGCCACAGGTGCTCACAGGTGGGATTCTGGGAAGGTGACTGCATTATGACTGTGGGGCGCTCCTGGGTGGATGAGCTTACAGGTCAGTTTATATGTAAATGAGATTTGAGAGGCAACTCCTGCTCACAGGATGGGCGAGTGCCAGTGTGACCTGGTAGGTTCTCTCCTTCTCCCTCAACCCATGATTGCTCCTTGATTTCTGTCACCATGCCAGACTGTTCATCCTTTGCTTCTTTTCCATGCCGTCTTACCTTGACACCAGCTGAGATGATGGAGTAAATCCTCTACAAACTGGTTCCTAATAAACCTTTCCTGCTTACAGCTGTGGGCGTTGGGTTTGGGTCTTAGCAATAAGGAAAGCAAATAAGGCAGCCTGCTTCCTAGTATGGAAGAAGAATCTGCCAAAGGCTTTCTCTTTTAGCTCTCATGAACCTAAAGAATGCCTCACTCATTCATTTATTTGTTCACTCATTCATTCATTCATGCAATATATTTTCAATGAAAGTTACCCAGACACCTATGATTAGATCTTATGCATTCCTGAACATAAACTTCAACAGCAGATAAGAAGGAAATCTAAACCCCTCCAAACAGAAATGATAACCTTGTGGCCAACTGAATCTGAAAGAAAGACTTTTTAAGGCCTTTGAGATAAATTTTCTTCCAAAACAGAGCCAAGCCCTTTATAATCGCATCTTCATTTTTACTTCATTCCATTATGGAACACTATTTCTTTAATATGTGGCAAACTTACTTGAACACCAGTAATCATTTATTAGTCTAAATTTTATATACACAGTAAGGAGAGAACCCCCCAAACGGTAATGGAAGTGATTTTTCTTGTTTTCACAATGACATTATGTATTGAAAACTAAAGCATATAAACAAAGAATATAGCAGTGGAACCACAATGGTTCATGTATTCATCATCTCCCCTTAGCATGTTACATTCTAAGCACATATAAATTCTTCTATTTTCTTAATATCCTGTAAGAGTAGTTTTAACATTAGAGGCAAGCTTGCTGTCCTAATGTGTAATTTATATAGTACCCCAGAGATATGTGCAATGACATTTAAATTTTAAGTTTACTCATTGTGGTATTATTCATTCAGCTAAACACAATTTATATGTTAATCTATATGCATGCATATATATTGTGGATATGCAACCTGCCAATAAGTCTTGAGTTGCAAATTTAAAGTCATCATAGTGCACTGTGCTCATCCCACTGGGTATAAACCCAGATGGCCAGTTTGGGAATCTACATTTGCTTTATAGCTACCACTTCTAGTATTTCAACCTATATGAAACATTAAGCATGGATACTTAATAAACTATTTTATTTTTGTCCTCTTTATAACCCAAATTAATCTTCTATCAACAAGTTAGAAGCAGACGCATAAGGGCCATTGAGATAGCTAAGCAGACTAAGTGCCTGCTTTGGCAAACACAAGGATCAGGGTTTGATCCTTGGTCCCACATGCCCTGCAGGCCCTGCCTTTGGGGTGCACTGAGCAGCAAAAGAGTCTGGGCATGGTGGTGCATGCCTGTAATCCCAGCAGTGGAGAGGCAGAAAACAGGACAATCACCACAAGTCCAAGAAGTGTAGTGAGACACTGTACCAATATTCACAAATTAAAAAAAAAAAATCAGGCTCACAGTACTCCAAATTATTTTCCGGAGTCTTCATTATTTACTCATTAGAAGGATTGTTCCAGTTTTTAGTTCATTTTCAAGTTTACCTAAAACTAGAGTTTCATTTCAATCCAGCCTCATTTTCTACGAATTTAGTGTATGGAACGTGTGACCCAGATAAAGTGTTCAGTGTGGCACAGGTCTGCATTCACCATTTGCTGTCTTTTAAGTGGCTCTGATCACTTTGCACTTTATTTACATCTCTGCTGTCATTCGTGGTACACAGCAAGCCCACTGCTTCCCAGAAGCTTGCCTTCCTGACTGCAGTCAAGTGAACTGATCCACTGCCGAATGATATTTATTTCCAGACTCAGAAAACTTCAATACCACACCAAAGTGTATTACAATTTATGAGCAGTTTAGATGTGTTTAAAGAAAAATAGAATGTGTATCTGACAATTCACTATTGCAGAGCTACTGTGGACTCCCGACTTCTGGCTCTTTGAATAGATCATCTAGGAAATTCAGAGATGGTAAGAGACACCGGGTTGTAGTGAGCACTCTGTACTTGGCTCCTAATGAAAAGTATAATAAAGTAACATCATTGTTTTACATTCTACTCTTTTTTTTTTTTTTTTTAAATGTTCTACTCTTTCACCAATGGACCGATATGCTTCAGGACTTGGTAGAAGAAAAAGCTATATGTTCTTCAGTTTTGATTAAGAAAAGATTGTGGGGCCAGCCAGATAGATCAGAGGGTTAAAGCACCTAGTGAGGCAGAGCGCAGTGGCCAGGGTTTCATACCTGGTGTACTGTGCTGCCCTGCCCCCGGGGTACACTGAGATTGTGATTGAGACTGGGTATGGCAGCTGGCACAAGTCCG
>PVJA010013886.1:0-48573 GCA_004027025.1 Myocastor coypus | reverse complement strand
CTCTCTCTCTCTCTCTCTCTCTCTTGAAGTACCAGGGATTGGACTCAGGACCTTGTGCTTAAAACAGCCATTCTACTGAGCTTTCTCCTCAGCCCCCTTACATTTCATTTTAAACATGCTGTCCAGGTGCCTTCCCCTGGGACCAAGGGTCCCTCAGGGGTTGGCCATGCACTTCAGCATGTTTCTGTTCCCAGGAGCCTGGCCAGAGTATTTGGAGTCTGTGGATTCTCAGGAAATCTATTTTGAGTGGATGAATAAGTGAAAGGGTTAAATAGCCACCCTGGGCTTCCCCAAATCCAGTTTCTGGGTCACTAGAGAGGCAGTCTTCCCAAGAATAATCCCTTCTTGTCTTACACAGAGTTTTCAAAAGGTTTCACGAATCAAAAACCATCTGCAATGTATCAGACATTATTACCTTCTTGTCACATCATTTTGGAATCTTGTTTTCTTTAATATATATATATATATATATATATTAAAAATTATATTTTTATAATTTAATTTATATATATTATATATATTTAAAAATTCACAATAAGCCCCGCGGCTGTGCGAAGGCTGCGCGGCGCACACCCCGCAGCACTGGGCGTGGCAGCCCGGGCAGCCCTCGGACCTTGACTCAGCAGATTCATCGTGAAAGCGTGGAAGGGCGTGTAAGCAAGCCCTTGTCCTTGAGTTTCCTGGCAGCATGGGGAACAGAGAAGAGGTGCAGGTCAGCCTGCTTTCTGGTCCCCTGGAATGACTCAGGCTGTGCCACCCTGGCCCCTGAATGAGTGGCTTTACACTCTGAGGTATCCACGCACGCTGCTGACCCCGCCCCCATGCCTTTTGTCCCGCAGTGGTACATGAACGGGGTGAATTACTTCACCGACCTGTGGAACGTGATGGACACGCTAGGACTCTTCTACTTCATCGCGGGGATTGTGTTTCGGTAAGCAGGGCTCATCATGGGCTCCAAAAAAAGAAGGAAACCCTTGGAACATTTGAAGCCGTGGGAAGTCTGTGGCTTTGTTTCCCATCAGAGAGTGTTAGGAGCACACTTCATAGAGGGACAGCTTGGTGGCATCCAGCTGCCTCCTTGGTCTTCCCGCCCTGGTGTCTATAATAAAAACAGTTCTTTGCGATTTTCCCTCTGTTCATAGGAGTTTTGGGGAGGTGATGACGAGTGATATATCTTACAGTATGAGCTGGCTGAAAGCCATGCCACCCTCTAGGATGCTCTTGAACTTGACCTTGACTTGAGTGCTGACTATGGTGTCTGCCTTTTTGGTGACCACCATGTTTCCACAATTGCAGCACCTGGGTGGGGTGCTGGATAGGAAGTCCAAAACCACCAGAGAGGCAGAATACAAGGCGCGCACCCTGTGACAGAGGCCAGCACACGCCCAAACCTTGGCTTACGGCACCCCTGCCCACGGTGGAGCTCTCTCTTTTTTCCAGTGTTGGGAGTTAAACCCAGGGACTCGCTGTCCTGGTTACTTTTCTTGTGCTGAGACAAAATACCCAGCTTGCAAAGTAAAAGGAGGAAAGGGTAATGCAGCTCGCAGCTTGCGCAGGGCTCAGTCCGTGGCCAGCGGCTCCAAGGCGGGTGGCACATGGCAGAGATGTGGTTCGCGGTGGCAGAAGGTAGGAAAGCAAGCCAGGGCCCTCACAGCGTCTTTCTGCCCCTTCTTTACTCTATCTGGCTACTGGGATTAGGGCAGGGCCATACCAATCAGCTGGCTGATTTAGCAACCACACACCCTTAATCCCAGCACCCTGGATCCCAGCCCTGCCCTGTCCATGAGTCAGGCACTCCCTCTAGATCCACTCGCCTCTGCACGAGCCTCCCCTATGGCTGCTCCAGGCCTTGGGGGACATCTAGACGCAGCCGTAGCACTCGCATATCCTAGCCAAGCGCTGCACCTCATCCCCCGCAGTTATGCTGCCAATGGCTCTGAGGTAGGATTGGCAGCAACGTCTGAAGAATCAGCAGGGCTTTGCAGCTAACGGTTCTCACGTATACGTACAAGGAACCGTGTTCTCCCTCCACAGCGAAGGGAATCAGAGTGCAGCGCCTCCTCTCAGTGGTCTTCCTCCCTGTCTGGATTAGGGTCTGGGCACTTGCGTCCCAGTTGCTAGATGAATCTGACTTCTAGATCCTTCTGGGAGGCACTCATGGCTTCCAGCCGATGCAGCGACAGGCGGTTAGCTCCCTGCATGATCTGGCAAGACGGAGCGACATTGTTAGGGGGAGCTGCAGGGTCAGGGCCTCTGGGGCGTGGTGCTGACAGCATTACCGTCAAAGCTTGTGGCCCTGGAAGTAGCTGAAGCTGCGACTGGTTCCCATGGGGTCATGAGGACCAGGGACTGGGAAGGAGGGGTCTTGGGAGCCTGGCTGTGTGCTGCGTCCTTTCTTTCCTTCCAGCTCCTCCTGGAGCCCAGCAGGGCAGGACATTGGCCCATGGGCCAGGCGTCTGACACCGGAGGCATACTCAGCCTCTTGGAGCTCGGTCATTGCCTGAGTTTGGTTAGTTCAGAAACCCTGACTTTTGAGATAGTTGGTCAGCAGCAGACAGATGCTTCTCCTCTTTCCGTAGGCTCCACTCCTCCAACAAAAGCTCTCTGTATTGTGGGCGTGTCATTTTCTGCCTGGATTACATCATATTCACTCTAAGGCTGATCCACATTTTCACCGTAAGCAGAAACTTAGGACCCAAGATTATAATGTTGCAGAGAATGGTAAGAGTCAGGAACCCCGCGACTGCCCTTTCCCTTTCTCCGGTTGGGGTCATTCAGCAGCCCCAGCGACCACTTGGCCCGGGTCGAGGAGGCTTTGTACCCTTCGTGCAGATGTGAACAGCAGAGGCCAGGCAGGAGGCAGGGCAGGGTGGTAGAGACAGGCAGTGAGGGAGATGGGCAGAAACAGCTGAAGATGTGCACATCTGGGGCTTGGTCTCCTGGCCTCTGGACTGCGCTCTACCCCGACCCTTTGTTACTGCTTGTTCGGGTCTTGATGTTCCCCCAGACTGGGTTCAGACTGCTATCCCCCAACCTCAGCCGCCCAGGGCACTGGCACTGTGGGTGTGTGCAGCCAGGCCCAAGGCCGGCCTTGCTTTCCACCCACCCCAGAGGGGAGCTCGTTACACGCTGGCCTGGGATGTCACGTTCCAAGGCCAGTGCACAGTTGCCCCTCTGTCCACGTTTCTGTCCCCAAATCAGATGGGTGTTTGCACAACTCATCTCCAAGTTCCTCTCCCGGGCTGAGGTGGAGTCTGTGGCTTTAACTCAAAGCATAGCTGAAGCATCGGTCACCGTGAAGTCATGCTAAGTGTGCGCAGCACTCGGGAGAAAATGAAGCTGCCCATTCTTGTCTAATAAGGACTGCTTTTATGTTCCTTTTTAAAAGCCTACAGAACTAAATTGGAGGCTGGAAAGAGCGCCAAGGTCGTGAGGTGCAGACAGACAGGGTGTGGGTCGGCTGTGCTTTCAGAGCTGGGGGGACAGGAGAGCAGAAAGGCACCACTGGTAGAGTCCTGGGCAGCAGACGCCCAGGACCTGAAGGTGCCAGTCTGCTCAGGCAGAGCCTGTGCGCCGCGGCCCAAGGACCCTCGGGGCCCTGCGCCTCTGCCTTTCTCTCTGGTCAGGCCACCTAGCTCTGATGTCCTCCCTCCACAGCTGATCGACGTGTTCTTCTTCCTATTCCTCTTCGCGGTGTGGATGGTGGCCTTTGGGGTGGCCCGGCAGGGCATCCTGAGGCAGAATGAGCAGCGCTGGAGGTGGATCTTCCGCTCCGTCATCTATGAGCCCTACCTGGCCATGTTCGGCCAGGTGCCCAGCGACGTGGACGGTGAGCCTGACGTGGGTGGGGACAGTGGCCCTGGGAAGAGGCTGTTGTCCTCGCTTGGCCTCTGGCTGAGCCCCAGACCACAGCTTCAGGTGTGCACAGCCACAGGGAGTCCAGTGTCCAATGCCCTTGAGGCCTTTCTTCCACTCCTGAGCAAGACCTCACTTTGGAAGCCATGTTTCCATCTTTAAAAACTTTGGAAAACACTATTTCTCCTCTTTTGACAGCAGCAGAGGCCGTGGAAGGAACGGGCCTCCCTAATTCAGAAACGGGGGTCGTGAGTAGGGCTCATACATAGTCAGTGAGTCCAAAAAGAGCAGTTGGAAAGATTCGCATCAGAATCCAGAATTTAAACGTCTGGCACTGACTTCCAGGTAGCTGGAGTCTGGGGCAGCAGAGGTGGCAGGGGGGACTTTCATCAGCCCATGCCCAGTCTGAAACACCCACGCCAGTAGGGCAGCAACGGGTGGCACTGCCGGTGCCCTCCCTTGTCATCTGCAGTCTTGCCACCCTAGCTGGTGCTGGTGGTGTCCCTGTGCCAGTCACGCCGGGTGGGTGGCATCTTTTAGCTCCCTGGTGCTTTTGCGCATTCGGTCTCCATCCTCCGTGCTGAAGACTCTGGCTGGATCTCAGAAAGAGATCTTCCCCTGCGCAGCACCAGAAAGCTGTCTTGTCATTGTCAGTCCCCTTCTGCATGCTGTCCTCGCTGCTGGGTGCGGGCTGCTCCCAGGCCGTGCGGGAGTAGTGCCAGGCATCCATGGGCCAGTGGCAGGCCGGGCTCTGAGCCTGCTTAGCTCCCGCACGCCATGTGGACTTCAGAAGTGACTCCGCCTCCCTGTGTCTCTGTCCTGTTAGGGCCCAGCCTCCCTGCAGGCCACTGTCAGGACCTCACATGTGTGGTCAGTTGGGGGCCGGGCCTGTGTCCTCTGGGACCCTGGGGCACACCATGCCCAGATGAAGCCTCCGCAGCTCTCCTTGCTGGACTTGGCCTTGCCCGAGACCCCACTCCACGCACATCAGAGCCTGACGCTGCCCTCCGAGTGTTCTCCACCTCACCCTCTGGGTCTAAGTCCTCAGCTAGTTTTGTTGGTTTTGTCTGCTCCTGCTTTTGAAATCCAACTGCATCCTCCATGCCCGTGCCAGCCTGGGGCTGTTCCTGTCACCCACACCTCTCGCAGAGCCACCTGCCTTCCGGTCCCTGTGCTTTTGGGTCTACACTACAGATGGGGCTGTCCTTTGGGGCAGCCCAATGGCGTCCAGCTGCTCTCAGTGTAAACCTATAGGCACTGTGTATCTGGGGCCTAGATATCTCACACCTGCGTGGAGGGGACATGTGCCCCTGCCTCTGCCATCATCGGGACACACTGGGCGGCCACTGCTCCCCACCCAGTCAGGTTGGTGCCTGCTGGTCCCTCGGCTCTCAACTCAGAGCCCCTTGCTTTGTAGAAGCTATTTCTGGGTGTTGTCTCCTGCAGGTCACCTGCAGACCCACAGGGCTGGAAGCTCCCTTGGGCGTGGGACACACGTGCCTTCCCTTACCCTAGGTCTTGAGGGTTAGTGTAGTCCTCGCTTCATAGCGCCCGCTCACGGGAGGGCAAAAAGCAGGTGAACCTAAGAAACCCACGTTGCTTGGGCCAAGCGCCTTTGGACCTCATCAGAGACGTCCCACGACCGTGCTCTTGTGTTCCCTGGACGCTGCGGCCCTGCCTGCCCCAGCAGGGCCTCACTGGGCCTCTCGGTTCTGCACCCTCAGGCACCTCCTACGACTTTGCTCACTGCACCTTCACGGGCAATGAGTCGAAGCCCCTGTGCGTGGAGCTGGACGAGAACAACGTGCCGCGCTTCCCCGAGTGGGTGACCATCCCGCTGGTGTGTATCTACATGCTGTCCACCAACATCCTCCTGGTCAACCTGCTCGTGGCCATGTTCGGGTAGGTACACGGCCCTGGGTGGGGCGGGGGCGGGGCAGGGCGGGACCAGGGCAGGCTGCTGGAGTAGTCCAGCTGGAGCAGCTAGAGCAGGGCACCGGTGGCCTGCATGCGTGGGGTAGAAGGAGTCCCCGGAAGGTGTCCTGGCAGCTCATCTCCAGGGTTCCTTGGTTTTCTTGAGACTCAGTGGTCCAGACTGTAGTGTTTAGAGGACTTCAATGAGCTGTGGCTTCCAATACTTCAGTGTAAACAAAAACACAAGCCGCGGAGCCTAGAATGACCCTCTTGGGGCTGGTGGCTAGGGAAGCGAAGGAGAACTTGTGAGGACTGTAAACTATTTTTTGGAATAAATAAGTATCATATTATATTTTTGCTTATTTTTTTACTTCATTTATTCATGTTATGGCAGCTCAGCCTGCCCTGGGGGGTGGTACTGGCGAAGCATGTGGTGCCGGGGATCAAACTGCAAACGCTATGGTCACCTAAGCTTGCCTAAGCAGGCACTTTAGACCGCTGAGCGGTCTCGCCAGCCCTGAGGCCTGTGGACTATTCTTATTGAGTTCGGCATAAGTAAAAACTGTTAGTTTTCATTTCCCTTGCTTCCTGCTTAGGAGGGTTCCAAAGAGTCCTAGGTGGTAGGTTCCCTGGGAAACCTTGCTTTGCACTGTGCCTGTAGGGTAGACGGTTATTTTGTGTCACAAATCCTGGCACAGACCACTTACAAAAGACATGGAATTTTTTTTTTTTTTTTGTCTTTTTGAGACAGGGTCTCACTATGCAGTTGAGGCTGGCCTTGAGCTCACTTTTGTAGCCCAGGCTGGTCTCGAACTCGCACTGATCCTCCTGCCTCAGCCTCCCGAGTGATGGGATTACAGGCGTGCGCCACCACTCCCGGCAAGACATGGAATTTGAAGAAATCATTTAACCAATCATGATGAGGAAGAGGACTTGCTTGTCTAAACCAGAACTCTGAAACTCTAATTGGCAAGATCAGCATTTTTTATTTCATAACACAGTGAAATAATGGAAAAGAAACTGCAAATGAAATTATAAATGCTGGGTGAGGTCATGCAGGCCTGGGATCCCAGGATTCTGGGAGGCTGAGGCAGGCAGATCACAAGTTCATGGTCAGTCCAGGAAATTTTTATAATTTAGCAAGACCCTACTTCAAAAACAAATCTGTTTTTCCAGTTTTGGGGGGTTTCTCGTAGGGCTGGGGAGTGTAACTCAGTGTAAAGACCTGGATTCAATCCCCCGCACTACACAACAAACACACAACATAAACACAAAACAAAAAAGGCAGTGATTAAAGGAAATGGATGAAGACATTTACAATGTGCGTGATGACCAAAAGGTAATAAAGAAAGAATACCTGAAATTTAATAAGAGGAAGGCAACCCCAGACAGATATCTGAGAGGAAATCAGACATTTCTGAGAAGAAGAAATCAGGTGTTCATTAAGCAGATGAAAGGACCTTACAGCCAGGAAGATGCTGAGATGCTCCTTTGGAGCTCATTTCAGTAAGCTCAAGGTGGCCTCTTGGGTGGGAGGCAAGGCTGGGACATGGCACTGTTCGCGGGGCACAAGCTGCTGCTACCTCTTTGGTCAGTAACTTGAGAGAAGCTGTTAAAGGGTACCTTATATGCTTTTGCTCTACCCGCATCATGGCTCAGACTCCGCCCTGCATGTTTAGGTACGTAGGTGCTTGCTGGACCGCTGCTGCCCGTCTTTTGAATAATGATTGGATAAAGCGTGTCACATCTGTGCTGTGGAACATTACTCAGATCCCAGAAAGACAAAGTGAGCCCTACTGATGGAAGAGCTGAGGCATTTTCATATAAAGACAAACTATCGACTGAGTTACAGTACAGTTTTCTTTCCCAACAGCACAAGAGAGTAACCTTGAAAATCCAAGTACGTGATGTAGTAGTTACAATGATCACTCAGTAGGTTTGTCATTTAGAAAAGAGAACCAGGAAAAGACCAGCATCTCTCAGGGCCCCAAGGGTTGGAAGGAAGGCCGCAGATGCAGGAAGCTGCCCAGCGGCCTCCCTTGGGGTAGAACTGGGTGGGTATGTGTGCCCCTGGGGATGTCACGTGTCAGTAGAGCTGCCCTGAGAGTGGCATCTGGTCTCCTGCTGTCTAGCGGCCACCCCCCTCCCCCACCGGTGGACTCCTCTGGCCATGGTGACTCAACTCCAGCACCCTTGTCTTGTTTAAAGCCCTTAGGGGACTTCCTGTTCCCTTGTGGGAGACAGAGTGACGTTGCCACCCTCAGCTCTCCGCCAGGTCATCGGGAACCTGGCTCCCATGTGCACATCCATGCCAGTCAGGCTACTTGCCATTCCTTGTTTTCTTCGACGTCGCCCCAGTGCCCTCATGGGTGCTGGTCCTCCCTCCCATCTGCTTTGCAAGCTCCTTTCCTCCTCTCACAACTGCATCCCCACAGCCCTCCCCCACCTCAAAGAAACTCCCCCAGGCACCCAAAGCAGAGTCCCTGCCAACCATAGAGACCTTTTCTCCTTCTGGACAGTGAACTGTGAGGGTGGAGCCTGGCACAGAGCCTGAGCATCTGGCTCAGGACTGCCGAGGACTCGGCCGGTGGAGAGCGAGGACAGGCTGTCTTCTGCGGCTGCTTCTCCTCAGCTTCTGGGTTCATGGTGACTCAGAGGCACCGGCGGTGAAGAGCAGAGCAGTGGGAGCCGTCCTGCAAAGGCAGAGCGCCTGGGCTGTGCCAGGGCCAGAACCACAAAGGTCTCCTGTGGGTGTAGGGAGGGAGTGTGTTGCACCGTCCCTCACCATGCCTCGCTGGTGGCCCGCAGGGACTCGGGACACAGGCAGCCAAATAGTGTCACAGTGTGCACATGTCAGTGCCATCCAAAGACTGAGCAGATAGAGAAAAGGTGACAGGTGACTGCGCAGCCATGGCTGTGGAAGGATGAGCTGACCAGGTCCCACCCTTGAAGTGGGGGTGGGCAGGACACAGGCTGGTTTGGTGGCTGGCTTTAGAGTGGTGACATATCCCATCAGTCCTGACACTGGGTAGTGCTGGGAAAAAGCAATGACTAAATCTGTCCCCAGCAATTAGACACGACGGCCAACGAGCCCCAGTGCCCTGGCCCTGGAGTGCCATTGACTCTGGAAGTCTCAGAGAGAGAGCCATTCATGAGGGCTGCTCAGGGGGACCGCATCCCTCCTTCTGTAATGCGTGATCGGCATCAAGACCACGAAATGGTAGGGCTTGGGGTGGGGAGGCCCAGCTGGTGCTTTCCAGTCATGGAGAAAAGTCTGGATGTCACCACCCCTGGTCCCCACCATGTGTCTGGTGTAACCCTGGCCTCATCTATTGAAGCTCTGGACCATTGTACCCCACCCCACTGTTACCCCCTCAGTACTTTCAGTGGGTACACTGAAAATCAGGGGACTGCTTGGGTACACCGTCTCCCAGGGGACCTCCCTAGCCTGGCTTACACCAGAGGCCTCTTCTCTGTCACTTCCAGGCTAGGAACTTAAAAGCAGCTGGCAGCGCCCTGCTGTGATCCTGGGGCTAAGTTCCAGAACATTCTGGTTATTGTGGAAGTAGGCCAAGGCCGATCCTCTGAGCAGCAGGTCCAGGCTGTGAGCTTGGTCTGGTACCACATCAAAATACTCCCTTGAGAGCTTAACCATGCAGAGTGGGCTCCTTCTTGGCAAAGCTAAGGCTGTCCCTACCAGGAGGCCTCATGCTTAGAGACACTGTTTCCTAAAGACAAACGCACCTGCGCAGGTTTGACAAGGACTCAGCCACTGTGTGATCTAGAACAGGTCTAAGAAGAAACATGGCTACATCTTCCGAATAATGTATCTATAGAAAAGTAGAAGGAAGAAAATAAGCACCCATTACAAAGGCTTAGTGCTACTCAGGGAGAGGCTGTGAAAGTGGGCTAAAAAGAACCAAAAGAAAGCAGTGGCCCCTTGCGACGCTAAGAGCTGGTGTTGGCTGACACATTTCATGCTGGGCATGCGCCAAGCATCATATGTGCTGACTCACCGGGTCATTAATTACGTGCGTGTGGCTGCAGCCGTGTTGGGCTTTGACAAATAAGGAGTCAGAGACAGAGGACAGAAGAAATGACACGCCAACACATTCGTGTGACATTAATCAAATCAGTGTGCACAGCTATTTACAGAGGAGGAGGTTTGTCCTTGTGACAGCATCCTGGTGGCAGAGCTAGAGGACATGTCTTCAGAGGACTGTGTCCCTGGCATCCAGAGGTCCCTGCCCCTGGTGTCCAGGATGCTGGTGGGGGAGGGGAAGCTGGGCAGATGAGTTGGTTTTGGAGGAGTCAGAGGAGGCTGCTGTCTGTCTGTGGAGGCAGCGGTCCCTGTGCTGTGCCAGTCGCTGCATTTATTTCCTGTTGTGTTACCCATGGCTCCTCTGACACCTCCCCAGCTGCCCTGGAATCCACTCAGCCTTTCCTTCCCACCAAAAGTTTGCCTCATTTTTAAAATAGTGAAACTGGCAAATCACTGCCATCTTCATGACCCACCTCCACTGCCTCTAAAGTTAAAAAAAAAAAAAAAAAAAAAAGTTGTGTTATTCTTTATCCTGATGCCAGCACATTCTGTGCATGTTCGCGGGGTACAGCGTGACATTTCAGGACATGTGTTCAGTGTGTAGTAATCAAGTCAGAGTCCTGAGCACCTCCGTCCCTTCCCCTGGACTCTTACCCTTTCTCTGTGTTAAGAAATGTGAATTCCTCTCTTTAGGCTCACGCGAGATCTACTGATCTTCCCCAGTGTGAAGGAGCCTGAATGTGGTCAACACACGCCCGGGGCTGCTGGGTGTAGGAACATCTTGGCCACCCTGGTCACATGGCAGTGCTGGCCAGTCATTCCCAGTGCATCCAGGGCAGAGCGACCATAGGGCAGTGTCGGGCATCTGTGGAAAGTGTCATAAGGTGTCCACCTGATGGAAACGTGGCCAACCACTGTGGTGCGTTTCCATTTATTTTGGGGCCCTGCCATTGTCCCCACCTTGCCTTCTCCTTCATGGGTATTCTTGCAGATGCTGCATTCTGCTGGGATCAGTCCTGCTATTTTGGTTTTTACTATCAAACAGCTTTCATTACTGAAGTTTTTTTTTTTTTTTTTTTAATCCCTTTAACATCTGTACAAGTTCCTCTCATTGTCTTTATTCAAAGCTTTCTTGGCTTTTCTTGTCTATTTAATGGCATGGAGAAGCATGAAGATCATCTTGCGAACCTTCTTTCCCCGTCCAGGAAAAATAATCTTGTGAATTTTATTGTCATGACGTTAACTTGAAGGAATGATTTAGAAGTTGGGTTCTTATTCTCTGGAAAACGTTCTGAATTCCATTTCTTGCAATCTATATGATACCCAGCAAAATTTATATTTGTTTTCATACGTGTCTGGATGATGCTTTGCTAACTTATTTCCAACTATTTATGACTGTGAGTGAGATATTTCTTTCTATTCGTTTTTAAAATGTATTTAGGGCAGGGTCTCCAGGGTCTCACTATGCAGATCGAACTCGTTCTGATCTTCCTGCTTTCAGCCTCCCAGTCACTACAATTACAGGCGCATGCCCTCATGCCCAGTGTCAATCGCTGCCTCAGGGCGCCCCAGGGACGGAGGTGGCATGGCACACTGGGGATCCAACCCCGGGCCGCTGTGCTCTGCTTAAGCAGGAGCTTTAGTCCACTGAGCTATCTGGCTGCCCTCTGTTATGTTTTCTAATGGCATTTTTGATACATATGAAGGCTATTAAAGTTTTAATTTATTTTGGAATGAAACTCCATGAAATGTTTCTCTTTTTCCTTTTCTTTTTATCACATCATGGAAGATTCCTCCTACCCCTTATTTATTAAACTCTTTTTCTTGTCTGATGTCTCTTTTCTAATCAGAAAGCGATGTTAAATGTGGCCAGAAAGCTTTCTGGCAATTATTGGAATCATATTTTCTTTTTGTTCTAGGATTATGGTGAATTAGACAAGCGATGAATTACATAAATGCTATTAATATTTAGTCACTCTTCTTTCGTGCGTATTTCTGGATTTTATTTATGCCAAGGCTGTCTCAGTTATACATATCTGTTGTATGTTGGTGACACGTCCACTCTTGGTGAATTTCTTTTTCTTTCATTTTGTCGTCTTTCTCTTTCTCTCTCTCTCTCTCTCTCCCTCCCTCCCTCTCTCTCTCTCCCTCCTTTTTCCTCCCCTCCCTCTCCGTCCCTCCTTTCTTCCCCCCTTCCCTCTCTTCCCCTCCCCTCCCCTCCACTTTTCTTCCCTCCCTCCTTTCCCTCCCTCTTCCTTCCTTCCTTCCTTCCTTCCTTCCTTCCTTCCTTCCTTCCTTCCTTCCCTTCCGACGCATCCCCAGCTTTTTGTTTTTTATTTGCGCTGTGGTCTAGGGAGGACTTCCGCTCGGCTCCTCCCGCCTTACTCCCCGAGGGCTGGGTTTATAGGCCTGAGCCACGCATCCGGCTCAGTCTTAGGGAATTTCTGAGATTTGGCGTCTCCGTCGAGGCGCCTGCTTCCTCCTTCTCTCCTGCTCAGGTGGCTCCGGGAGTCAACTCCGCCTGTCTCTGCACCTCTCCAGGCGGCTGGGCAGTCGCTGGGAAGTGCACTCCAGGGTATAAGACTCCACTGGAGACGGAGCGCTGCGGGGAGGACTGCAGACTCCTCCGCAGCGGGAAGGGGCAGCTGCTCCCTGCTGGGCAGCGAGGTTTCAGTCAGGCACACTGCTGTGAATCCCGGCAGCTCTGTGCCTGGCTTTGAGCACGTGCCTCCGTCATTCTTGCCCCTTTCGCCGCAGCTCTGGCGCCCTCCTCCGTGAGCGCCTTTAGTTGTGCTGCCGTGACTGCCTTGATGTTCTGAATCAATTCAAATGTCGCCTTTCCATGCTCATTTTATCTTGAACAAGAGCTAGGAGTGGCGTGATGCTGGTTCTGAGGAACATGGAGGGTGAAGACTACACGATGTTTTTATTTAGCAGAAATCGCTGAACACTGTAAAATGTTTGAGCGACAAGAATGGTGGGGTACGTGTTTTGTAGCACGGGGGGGGGCGGCTTTGAGAGGGGACAGTGATGATGCATCTTTTGCTATGGTAAGTTTTAAAAATCTAGATGTTCAGCGTGTTGTCAGATTGCCCCTTGGTACAGAACAGTTGCAGTGGTTGGAGCCTGGCACCCAGGAGCTTGCTCATGCCCATGCGGTGAGGATGCAGGATTTCACCACTTATCTGTGAAGAGAAAGCTGAGCCTGGATCCACCTTTGCCTGTAATGTCCAGAGGAAGCCGCCCTTCCAACATCAAGGTCCTCGGAGGCCCCTGGGTTGTCCTGAGGGGCGAATGCAACAATGAGACTCAAGGTAGAGCGCTTTCAAAGGGAGACAGATACCTGTGCAAAGACATGCTTCCAAGGGCCTGGCCGCAAGACCCCTGAGGCCGAGGCTGCAGCAGAGCCGCTGTGCGAGGGCCAGCGGGCTCTCGGCTTTGGCCGGATGGATCGAGAAAGCACCACACTGTGCCTTGCTCCATCCGGGCCCCTCTGCTTTCCTAAGCCTTGATTAGCTCGAGGGCTTTACCCAAGCAGTGAGAGGTGGGATTTGCAGCCAGACTGCAGCTTGCCAAGCCCTGCTCTGGATGCCCTGGAAGACCCAGGACCGCCAGTTAGGCCAAGGTGCGCCCCCTTGCGGCATGGGCCCTCTGGCCTTTGTTCTGCTCTGAGCTCCCGAGGAGCCGGAGGCCATCTGCCCAGGGGGCTCTTTCCTTGGCTGTAAGCATCGCAAGGACTAAGAACTTCTTGTGGATAAGCCTCCCTGAGTGGAGAAGAGTGGATACAGTCGCTTTGGCGAGTGGGCGCTTGAGTTTGGCCCAGTGACGCAAACTCACGTAGGCAGAAGATGGGTAAAATCTGGGCGTGCTTTGAGGGCTGAGGACAAAAGCGGGGAAGTGTGACTGCTGGCAAGATCCTGGCCTGAGAGCCACAAATCTGGAGTGAGCACCTCGGAAGCCACCAGAGCCAGCTTGGGAGTGGGAGAGAACAGCAATGCTTGGTCACCCCACCCCACCCCGCCCCAGTGACCTGACCTCCGTCTGGAAGAAACTCCAGGCTAACTGTGCGGTTCAGGTTGCCATACTATGCCTCGGCTCTGTTCCATTGCTCTTCACCTAGAAAGGTCTACCAGGAAAGGCTGATGTGGGGACTGGTCGTAGATAGCACGAGGTGGCTACAATGGATCCTTCCCTCCGAAGGCCCCAGCCTATCTAAGAGCGTTGGCTGCAAACTGTGACACACTTTGTTGTGGTCAGACATGCTATTAAGTCAGTGAACTCATTTTGAACTAGAACCAAGCTGTGAAAACGTTTCGTGTTTCACTCTGCTGAGGTAGTGAAGACACTGGGCTGAATTATTGGGCTCAGATGTTGGTGTAACACTCCTCTAACCGGAGGACTCTGAGAATCTAATCATCACTGCTGCCCCTCCATTTCTCAATCTGTTGATTATAGATAGTAACAGGACTCACAGGGGTATTTGATAAGTAAGTCAGTATAGGTGGACTGTTTAGAAGCTGGTGCATTACCGGTTTTGTAGCTCTATTTAATTTGTAACTGGAAAATCACTGGTGGAATTGGTTTGGGGCTAGAAAACAAAGTGACTTAAGCCATTGATGATCTTAGCGTAGTGCTAGGAAGATATGATGAAGGGGGCTGAGGACCACCCAGGCGTGGTGCTGGAAACCACCATCCGTAGTCGCTGGGTGAGCTCCGATATACACGGCGAGTTACGTGCAACGACGAGCTTGAGCCTGTTGTTTTCTTGTAATACACAAACCTTTTCCCAAAGTATAAAAATAGCCATCAAGCTCTTTCTTACTAGTGCATGTATGAAATACAGAATAGTGTTGCTAGTTTTGGGGGCATGGGCACAGGAGTGGAACGTCTGGACCCCCTACCCCACCTCCCAAAGTCTGTCTCCTAACTCCCTATATTTGTTTCACCCTCATAGCATAGCTTTCTCATGCCAGAGCAACCGTGCAGTACTTAACTTGCTGTGTCTGGCTTACTTTTCCAGGCCTCATGGGCGCGAGTTCCACCCATTTTTCTGCGCACGGCAGGATCTCATTCCTCGTTATGGCTGTGCGCTGTTCCACCGCGTATATCCTCCACGCGCTCTTTGTCCACGCAATGGCTGGTGGGCATCGGGCCTGTTCCCAGGGCAGAGCTGCTGTGTGCTGTGCTGTGCATACCCGCGTGCGCATGGGTCGCTCTAGTGCGATGTCTTCAGTTGCTTCAGGAATTTACCCAGCAGAGGGATGGCTGCGGCAAACGGAATTTCTATTCCTTAGCTTCTGAGAAACCACCCAGGTTTCTGTACCGGTTGCACGTGTTTGCATTCCTGCCCACAACGCGGGAGGGCTCCTTTCCCGCATGTCCTCTCCCGCAATAGTTGCTCTTAAACATAACTTTTAATGGCAACCACACTGACCAAGCAGAACTTGGGATGTCATTTCTTAGGGCTGAACCTTCAGGCTGTCATCTCCTTTTGGGGTAGGCATGGAGGGTGCTGCCCTGCTCAGAGTCCTGGCGTGCAGCCGGTGTGCGTGTCCACAGAAGATTGTTCTCAGTATGTCCCTGTCCTTGGGCTAAAGTCCCCAAAATGAAGTCACTGGGTTAGCTGGGGCTATGGCTCAAGGGCACAGTGCCTGCCTGGCAAGCACAGTGTCCTGAGTCGAGTCCTGGTGCCAAAAAAATATATGACAGCCCGAAGTCACAGGGTTAAAAGAAAGCATTTAAAGGCTACTGATAAATGGTACCGCGTTATTTGTCCTAATTGCACATGATTAAACTTGGGTGAGGGAGCAGATTGTTCCCAAGAGCGTACGTAGATAGTCTGGGCCTCTTTGTGACACACACAATAACAAACAAATGAAAAACAGAATCCTTGAAAGATTTCAAAGTAAAAGTAATTTTAGAGGTCTCTGAAATGTGTGTGTGTGTGTGTGTATGATTAGAAACAGGACAAGAGCCAGGCGCCCTGGGGTGAGCACAGCCGCAGGGGGCTGGGTGCCCTTCCTTCTGGCTCTGGGTGGGCATGGCTTCCTGTTCTGTCTGGACCGGGCTGGTGCCGGGGCAGCCTGGCATCATCAGCACGCCGTGCTTGGCAAGGGTGCGGTGGCTGCACGCTGATCCTTAAGCTGTGGCTCCTCCTCTCTCCTTCCAGCTACACAGTGGGGACCGTGCAGGAGAACAACGACCAGGTCTGGAAGTTCCAGAGGTACTTCCTGGTGCAGGAGTACTGCAGCCGCCTCAACATCCCCTTCCCCTTCGTGGTCTTCGCTTACTTCTACATGGTGGTGAAGAAGTTCTTCAAGTGCTGCTGCAAGAAGGAAGGCCCGGGATCCTCCGCCTGCTGTGAGCGGTCTCCCCGTGATCCTGGGGGCGGAAGTAGTTCGCGATTGCTGGGGCTCTGTGAGGACCTTAGCGTAACAGGAAGGAATTAGAGCAGTCTGCTTCCTGTCACCCCTGGGTGTCTCTGGAGGTCAGGCATCAGGCCAGAAAGGCAGCCAAAGGAAATAAGGAAAGATAAAGACCTAGCTGTCTAGGTTTGTTTTGGGAGAATGACTTTTACAAATTAAATAGGAACATAAACAGTCTGGTGACCTAGCAGAATTCATGGGCTGGTGGCACAGCATGACTCCAGATACTCAGCATGGCAAGGTGGTGTCATATTTTGGGGTGGCATATCCTAAACCATATCGCATCTCTAACTGAGGCAGCCACCAAAAAGCAGTGAAAAGTCTCTCATTAGATGTCTAAGAAGTAGGATAAAAGTTGGAAAAGAAAATGAGTTCTTGGAAATTCCGAACTTAACAGCCTACCAACTTCATTTCCCAGAGTCCTCTTGGGAACGTCTTCTTTAATGACCCCCTCTCAGGAGCCACGGAGAAGGCACATGGCCTGAGCTCCTGCGCTGTGGTTGGCTGCTTGGAGCCAGACCTGAGCAAGAGCAGAGAGTGTCCTGGGAGCTTGTGACACAGGGAGGAAATGGGCTTGAGGGTGCCATGCAGCCACTGTGGAGCAGCCAGGCCTTGTGGATGTAGTGCTCAGTGGGACCGGGTCCGCCTGAACCACTGGCCAGACGAAGAGGCGAGGACTAGGATGGGGGTCAGGAGGTGAGCAGTGGGCAGACAGCAGGGAGCGGAGAGAGGTGAAATGAGAGGAGAGAGGAGTTCCCAGGATGCCCTGCGTGTCCCCCAGCCAGAGCCCACAGGCCCCCTGTGTCATCTTGAATCCCTGAGGAAAGTGAGCATGGAGACAGGAGACACACCAGTGCATTGAGTGGTGACAAGGACCATGAAACGTGCATCCCAGTGTCTCTTGGATGACTGGACTTGCCCCCTCGAAATCAACAGGACAAAGAAGCTCCAGGGCCTGCATGGAGGGGCTCTCAGCTTGCTTGGTAAAATTGTGCCCCTCCGACCCTGGTGCACCTCCTGGTGACTTGGAGGACAACAGCCATTGTAGGGTATGGGAGAGAGGGAGGACTCTGAGACATCTCCCTGCACGAGAGCACTGCTCCTGCTAAAGGCGTTTGGCCAATGGAAGTGAGGAAGTGAGAGTCGAGGCGATTCTGGATGTGGGGAGATCTCCTGTTTTCCACACTCAGTTTTGCCAGTGCGAGCTAGTCTGTCTTCCCAGCCCAAGCCTCTTCCTGCCATTCTCAGGGCTGGTGTCTTCTGGTGGCCGCTGGATGTGGGGGTGTCCTCCAGTCCCTCTCCCAAGACTACCCTGATCATGTTCCATCCTGGGTTGACCATTCCTACCTGATTCCTAGTACCGCAGGTATTTTGCTGGTTGAGAAAATGAAGGCACAAATCTTACTTAGTAATTGGCAGCTCCTAAGAACAAGGTCACCTTGACAAGAATTTTTGGCGTGAGGTTCTTTATGTAGGAATCAAGACGAGATGCCTGCACGTCAGATCTTAAATACTGGGCCGGGTCTACTTCTGTGACCTCCCTGGGACTCTTAACCTCCTGCCGACTGGCCTTCACAGTGCAGATGTGCCAACGACGTCCAACCCCATCACAGGGGTCAGCTCTCTTGACAGCATTGTTTCGAGACGTTACATGTCACTTTGGGGGAGTCAGTAACTATCACATGTGTCACTGTCTTTCCTGAGGCAAGCCTTTTGGTGATCTGCATAGGTTACTGTCTTACTGTATGTTTCTGCCTAGGAAGACAAAATGAGCCATTTCTAACTAAAGGAATTTAAGGCACCCCTGCACTGGGAATGAAGACTGGAAGCTCAGATCTGGAATTTCAGGGTCCTCAGAGCCCATGTCCAAGAATCGGAGGCACTTGATGACATGGCCCTAGACATAACTTGAAATCACTCTGGGGTGAGCGTCCATAGGATCCCAGAGGGGCTCCAGGATCCTGCACAGGGCTCCAGAAAGCTGATCATTTTGCTATAATGGGCCCTGAGAAGAAAACAGTAAAGGAATGTTTCAGTGAGGAAGATTTTTTTGACTCAATAGAAAGAAAAAGGAACGCCTAGCAGTGAGAGCCAAATGCCCACAGCCAGAGCCCTCTGGACATGAAATGGACTGCCCTCCAAGGCGCTCTGTGGGATTCTATTTCACTTGGCCCAGGATCCGTGGAATCGGGAAACTCTGCGCAAGGGAAGACTAATCACTCTCCCAGGTTTGGGTGAGGCTCCACTGACCGGACGCAGAGCGCCTCCTTCTCCCGGAGCTTTCCCAGTGATCGAGTGTAATATGAATGGGAAACGGGTACAAATCTCGCGGAGGCAGACAGACAGCTCGGGAATAGCTGCTGCGACGCAGTTGCTGTGACGCAGGACCTGCCCGCCCGAGGAGCCCCTGCGGGAGTCGCAGACAGGGTGCGAACAGGTTTGCTTCTTCTCAGAGCAGCTTTACTTTGAAAGGAGCAAAGAAAGAGCGAGACAGGAGTTCCCAGGAGTCGGGGTCCCTCACCACCTGCGAGGGCACGGGGATGCTGGAGAGAGGCAGAGCCCGGCGTCCTGAGGACATGCCCTCGCTCTCGGCTCCCGCGGGGCACCGCCTCGGAGAGTCTCAGCTCCAGAAGCCGCGGCGCCTCCCATCGCCTGGATGTGGCGGTTCATTTCCTAACTGTGCTTGGCATTTGCCTCCATACCATGGGGAGGCCGCGGGTTTAATTTACTTTGAAATTGCCTGTCCTTGGCGGGCAGTGCAAGCTTTTGCAAATAACTTTTAGAAGAGCGCAATCCAGATTTTCACTTTTTGTACTTCCTTGGGGATATCTTCAAGCTGTAAAAAGGATGCTGCTCAGTAACTGCATTTTTACTATATATATATATCAATCTGTATTCATTACAGAACATTTGAAAAATGCAAAAATATATAAAAAAATGATCATGGGGACATATGGCCACCAAAAAGGAAAAAGAATATTGTCAGCATTATGGCATTTTTTTTTTTTCACTTTTTAAAAATCTATTTAGTACAGGGTCTACAGGGTCTCACTACACCGATCAGACTTGTAGCGGTCCTCCTGTTTTCAGCCTCCCAAGTGCTGGGATTATAGGCCCACACCCGGAAGCCCGGTCTCGGCGGCCGAGCAGTGTGCCTTGGGGTCGGGGCCGACACGGCTCCATTATTCTTGTGTGGATGCAAAATAACTGGATTGCTCTCTGCACACACACACACACACACACACACACAACTTAATTTCTTCATTTGGCTAATAGTACACGATAAACATTTTCAATATGCACGGAAATATCTAGTACATAAGGGCAGACCTACCTGTATTCCAGCAGTCTGATCTGCCCAGATTCTGATCGTTAACCGTGGAATCATCTCACCAATGCTGTGGCATGGTTAACAGATCCTTGTTGTTATGTGTGAAGGCTTTGGGTCTTATTAGCATATGAGGTGATAAAGAATTTCGTGTGTCCTTCGTGGGCCTCTCCATCATTTTTCTTTGAGTTATTTCTGGGGGAGCAGTCTCTGCACGGAGTGTTCACAGCCAGAACATTGCCTGCCCCCCTCCTGCCCGGGCCCCCCTTTCCAAGGCTGTAACCACGCACGGACTCTTCCTGCCCTGTGGGCCGCCTGCTTCTCCACATCCTTCCCGACACCAAGTGCAGGGACGATTCTAGATTCTGCTGGTTTCCCAGGATGAGAAGTGAGGACACTCTGCCCCCATTTCGGCTCACGTGGCCCTGTCTCGGGCAGCACCTGGCCAGTGTCTCCTGGTCATCTGTCCTGCTTGTCCTCTTACCATCTGTGCTCGGGAGCTTCAGTCTTTCTGTGTTAATTTTTTTAAGTTCTCCTCTTTTGCTTCCACACATATACTAGGTTGAAGAAAGGAGATTGGTAACACATTGCTAGGCCCAATGTAATTTTTTAAAAAAGAAACATTTAGGACAGGGTCTACAGGACCTCACTGCATGGATGGGACTCAGCCATCCTCCTGTTTTCAGCCTCCCAAGCCCTGGGATTGCGGGTGCAAACCTCTACGCCCAGTCTTAACCACTGTCTCAGTGCGCCCCCTGGGGGGAGGGGGGAGGGCACCAGCATAGCATGCCGGGCATCGAATCCTGGCCAACATAAATTTTAAAATATGCTTAAGAACTACTTTGTAAATTGAAATGCCACCACTTGAAGATAAATTTATATAGTTGGGTATGGTAGCACATGGCTTTAATCCCAGCTACATGGGAGGCTGAGGCAAGAGGAAGCCAAGTGTGCATCTGGCCTGGGCAATTTAGCAAGACTTTGTTTCTTTTTTCTTTTCAGGACCAGGGACTGAACTCAGGCCCTTGCACTTGCTAGGCAAGCTCTTATTCTACTGAGCTATTTCCCTGGCCCCAAGACTTTGTTTCAGAAAAGTGTGGTGGGGGTCAGCCTGGGGCATAACTCATGCATACAATGCCCCTGGCTTTGATCTCCAGGACCCTTTCCTGAAATAAACTTGCTGAGCTGAGATCTGTGTAAATCGAAGCACTTACATATTGATTCTGTGACCCTCAGTCAGGTCTTTTTAAATGCAGGAAGATGTTGTGAGCCCCAAACTCTCCCATGACGACCAGTAAGTGTAAATGGTAATTAAGAGCAAAAGCTACTCAAACCCGTTCTCTGCGGGCCCCCTGCCCAAGCATACATGCCTCCCTGCACTCGCACGTCTTGTGAGGTGGGTTGGGCCCGCTGCACTTGTACTGGAATGTGGGCGAAGGGGCCGGTGTAAGAAGCTGAACGGACACTGGAGCTCGTCCCGGGTGGCTTCACACCCTATCCTGGCTTGGGTGAGAGCCCAGAGTGAGAGTTTTCTTTCTGACCTGTGCCCAGACTGCGTGTTTGACAAGGACAGGAGCCACGTCCTCAGCTTATTTTCCTTCCTCCCGAAGCTCTTACTGCGTTTTTAGGGTGCCCGCTGGGAAGCCCTTGGCACTCACCCCACTGCATGGCTGAGCATCTTTATGCCATCAGAGTAGGAAAGGAGCGTGTGCGCATCCCCCGTGGGAGCCAGGTTCTTCAGCAGAATGGTTTTGCTACGTCACAAAACACACGGACAATACTAGAACCAATCAGTGGTTGGAATAAAGATTGCATGCCTGCTCCATTCCAGGAGCTCTGATCCTTCATCATTACCCAGAAAGCCATTAACGTCCCACCTGCCTGGGCTGTCACTGACAGGCAATGGGGGGGGGGGGGAGGTCAGCCCGTGCAGAGCCCCACTTCGCAAATTCCCAGGTCTCCCGAAATGCCCAGCTGTTGTCAGTGTCGAAAGCAAGAGGCAAACAGAACAACTGGAATGTCTTTCTTTTCTCATTATTCCAGGTTTCAGAAATGAGGACAATGAGACTTTGGCCTGGGAGGGCGTCATGAAGGAAAATTACCTTGTCAAGATCAACACGAAAGCCAACGACAACTCAGAAGAGTACGACAGTTGCTCGATCCTCCTCTGCAAATCCCCCATGGCTGGAAGCTGGCAGAGTGTAGACAGCTTGTTTGTACCTGCTCTGTAAGGAGCATTAGCTGGAGGCAGCAATAGTGCCCGTAGGCATCAGCCAGGCAGTGGAGGATCACACACACACACACACACACACACACACACACACACACACACACAGTGTTTGCTAGCCTTCCAAGGGGGAAAAGCCACCCCCTTTGACCCTTTGATCCTGGTTGTCCTACAAGGTCCTGGGGGAGAAATTGGTAGTTGGAGCCAGCAGTGGAAGAGCCAGGTGACGACAGCCACCACTGCAGAGATGGGTGCCAAAAAGCTCTGCGGGTCACGGGCAGATGACCTTAACTTGCGGGGCCCATGCACCCGTCTTATCTCTTTGATGCCACATTGACTGATCTGCTATAAGCTCTCCCTGCAGTCTTTTTTTTTTTTTTTTTCTTTTTGGTGACACCAGGGATTGAACTCAGGACCTTGCTGTTACCAAGAAAGCACTTATCCCACTGAGCTATCACCCTAGCAGTCTTTTTTTTTGGGGGGGGGCAAGGTTCAAACTCACGACCTTGTGCTTGCCAGGCAGACACCTGTGCACCACAGAGTTATCTCCCTGGCCCCAGATTTTTATATATATATATATATATATATATATATATATATATATATATATATAGGATTTCACTATGCAGCTCAGGTTGGCCTTGAGCTCACTTTTGTAGCCCAGGTTGATCTGGAACTTGCACTGATCCTCCTGCCTCAGCCTCCCAAGTGCTGGGATTATAGGTGTGCACCACCATGCCTGGCTTTTTCACTCTGGCTGTCTTGAATGTTAGTTTTGAACTGCATAGAGTTGTTCTAAATACCCACATAACTGATAAACACAGTCACTGAACATTGTACAGCATGGCTAAGTCTCAGCTAAGTCTCCCGGCCCTCCACAGTAATGGTTTATAAAGTCTATCAGGCTTGTCAGCCTCACTGTGGAGCCCAGCAGCCTTCCCAGGCAGCTGTCGATCCCCCTGCAGGCTCACACACCACTCCACCATGTGCGGTGGCAAGGGGCGAGCCAGTGGGAGCGCAAGGAAGCCCTGTGCCAGGCTCCACGCTGCTGATAGCAACACCAGATGCCCTCGCCTGGAGCAGTGGCGCTGTGCCCTGGGTTCCTGGGCGCTGAGGCTGTGGGCAGGGAGGGGGCTGGGCCTTCTCAGTCGCCTTTCCCTGCCCATCAGAGGCAGTGATTGTTTTCTGTGCATCTCGCTACCTCACTGTGGCAAGAAGGGCCCTCTGCTCCATTTGCTGGTTGCCAGAGGAAGCCGAAAGGTGAACGCAGCTGGCCCTTCATGGGCTGTGTCTTAGTTACTTGTTACTCGTTGCTGGGACAGATACCAGGCACTCAAGATGAAGGAAGGAAAGGTTTATTCAGCTCACAGTTTGTGGGGGTTCCAGTCCATATTCGGCTGGCCCAAGGCGGAGTGGAACAGAGCAGAGAGCATCCAGTTCATGGCGGCGGAACAGCAACAAAATGGCGGCAGAGGTAGCCAACCAAACGGCAGCAGGGAGCAACAGCTCCAGTCTGCCTCTCTGTCTCTCTTTACATTACATTCAGGCTCTCGGCCTTAGCCCCCGCCTTAGGCTACACCCATAATCCCAGGGATCACAGATCAAGTCTCAAACTCTAGAAGTCTCTGCCCAATGACTACATGAGGCTTTGGGGGGACAACTAGACATAAACCATAACAGGCTGTCAATGCGGGTGACCTGTGTTCTGCCCCTAGAAGCTTGGGATGAGGCCAGACAGCCCTCCCTCAGCCTTTCTCTCTCATTTCTTTGCAGAATGAGGCATCGGTTTAGACAGCTGGATACAAAGGTATGGCTCTATTTATTGTTTTGGAACTTTTTAAGAAATCTCTAATATCTGAGCTTTTCGGTTAGAAATCAGTAGTGCCACTCAGAAAGCAAATGAAGTTCACCGTTAAAGAAATGCAAGCAAGCGAAAGGGCTGGCAATGTAGCTCAGCGGCACAGCACCTGCCCGGCAAGCACAAGGCTGCGAGTTCCACTCCTGGCACTGATCAAACAAAGCGGAAGGGACACTTTTCCGTATGAAGTCTTCTTGTTTCGTCAGCAACGAGCTGGGGGCTGTAACTGGGTGGCTTCCCATGCTTCCAGCCATTTGGAAGCTCCACACTGCTGACCTTCAAATCACCTCTGTGTCTGTGAAACCGCGGCTCTGTCTTCCTCCTCTCTGCGGGGAAGGCAGGCGCAGACCCTGCAGTCACAGGGAAGCAGTACAGAAAGCTCAGCAGAGTGCGGGCGAGCTCGAGAGCCCCAGACACCGGATCTCCGATGCCGGCCTGATTTGATGCCTACTTCATTTGGAGAGTCTTTCCCACCAAAGCTGGACATGATGCTCAGGTTCAGCAGAGGTGACAGCTGATTTGGAAATCCCAGGTGTCTCCCTGGCTCTGACAGCAGGTCACATTCACCGCATTGTCACCATGCTTTGAGACTGGCATTTTGGCTGGGGACGTTCACGCCGTGTGTGTTGAGCTGCTTGGCAGCTAGATAGGCTCCCGTGTCAGGACGTGTGTTGTAAGACAAGGGGACACCAGGGCGACTGTGTGGAAACTCAAGGGCCTCTGTGTAGTGGACTTTATGGCCATGCAAGGGGAGGCTCTGGAGAGATTTAGGGGCCTAGAGGGGCGTATCTGGGGATCCCTGGGAAGAGCGCCCTCCAAGTGGTCTGCATGACAGTACTGGAGGGGCTTAAGCAATCTGGTTAAAGGGAACAGACAGCATAGGGGGGTGGCCAGAGCTAGTAAGGAAGCAGCCTGCCTTTTGTTGTTCTGTTTTTACTTCTAATTTATTTGGAGGAAGTCGGTGCAGAGCCACCATAGAGAGTAGGCTGAGCTCCCCCACGCCATGCCTCAGCCCTGTCGGTCCCAGGGATGGCAGAGAGGGACAGAGAAGGGCACCACAGGGGATGCAGGAGAGAGGAGCACGGCAGGAGACGGGACCTTCTGAGAAGTCCACTGGCCTGGGGTCAGGACAGCGGGGGAGATGGAGAACCCGGAGGAGCTGGCCAGCTTCCCAGGGGCCTGGTGGGCCGTGGACCTAGATCTTCAATCACTAGGTTCAGGGCAGCCAGCACCGTCAACAGGGAAGGCAGACCTGGGCTCTGGGTGAGGAAGGTGGTTGGGGTGTCACCAAGAACTGGAACTGCAGGCTGTTGTCAGCCAGCGGCCTCGCGGCTGCCCCTTCACCTGGCCGTGGAGCTCAGTCCTCGGGGTGCTTCTTTTGTGTCTGTCCTCTTACTGCCCCTCTGAGCAATAAGAATGTTCCTCCTCTGCACTCACAATTTCAGCGATCATCCTTGGAACTTCTGCTTCTTGAATAAGCTTTGGAAACCTTTTCTTTTAAATTAACTTTATTTAACAACAGCAAAAGCTTCGTTGAGCTATCAACAACACATCCAATGTACTCCTGTATTACCTAAGATGTATAATTCGATGGTTTGACCCATATATAAATTGCCACATGATTAGCACAATCCATCACCTTTACATACTTGCTGTTTGCTTGGTGTGTGTGTGTGTGTGTGTGTGTGTGTATGTGCATGTGGAGAGACTTAATTGAAGACCTAGACACAATCTGGGGATACTGTGCCCTGCTAGAGTGACTGCCTCCCATGTGGCAGGCCCGAGTTCAATCCTCGGCAACACCAACAGTAAAGAGACCCATTCTTCAGCCAAATTCAGGCTTCCACTGCGGTGCTGTCCACTGCAGCCCCCATTCTGTACCGTAGTTCTCAAAACATACTCATCGCCTATAACTGAGATTCTGTGCTTTGGCGGCATCTTCCCGCTGCACTGGCCTTGGCACCCTTCTCGTTAGAAAGGCTGAGTGGTATTCCGCCATGATGCATGCATTTGCTTTGCCTATAGCTCTGTTGACTGACCTCTCAGGTCCTTCCATATTCTGGCTCTGTGTGTGCTTCCCATTCATGTATTTTATTTTATTTTTTATATTTTTTGCTATTTTATTTTTTAAAAGATAATAAAAATTAATTAGAAGGAGCAGAGATACTGCTAAGTGGCACAGGCACCTGCCTGGCAAATGCAAGGTCCTAAGTTCGACCCCCAGTGCCAAAAATAAAAAATTAAAAGATACTAAAAATGATATAGATTTTCACTAAACAGGATGATAGAAATTAAACTATGGTTATTACATTGAATATTGTTGTCTTCAAATTATTTGTTCAGATTACCAGATAGGAGCATGAAAAATTGGCCAAAAGAAAGAAAATTTCAGCATGAATGGTTCCTCTCAACAGAGCAGCAGAGAGGGGCAGCACGACTATCCCTGTGTATGCACACATATATTTGGTGACGGGGCCACGTCGACTGCACGAGCGCAGGGGCCACCTCCTGGTCCTGATCTCCACTCTCCGGATCTGCCCCTCAGTGTGCTGGTGGCTGGGTGACGGGTAGCCCTCCTTGCAGGCCTCGAGGTGCTTAGAGCTGTTTTCGCTAGGAGCTACACCACGTTACTGTCCCACTGCACCCTGACGGTTGGATTTGCTCAGCTTTGCATGTTCGGTGGAACTCCTTCATGACACCACCCATTCCTAGGTTGGCCATTGCTAGAAGGAGTTTTTAAAACACTGGCCCTTTCTCCCTGTTTGCTGTGAGGTTGCTGAGGCCGTGTGGTTCCATATATTTTGCGATAAGCTGAGGTGCCAGTGAAGCTGGTGTTGATGCTGGGCCTGTCATGGGTCCTTATTGCACCTGGTGAGTGGCCTAGTGTACGCCTGTCTGAGCTGTGACCAGAGACTCCCTCATGCAGGAGGCTTGCTTGCCCTGGAGGATGACCTTTGGCTCTCGCGCTGACTTTGCATTCTCCTTGGCAGCCTGCGGTAGCCCCGGCTCTGCAGATCAAAGGTGAAATTCTGACACACGGGCTTCATAGCAAACAGGTTTTCTGGCTTAGTCCTGCTAAGTCTGTCAATTCTGTATATATTTTTACAAAGCCAACTCTGAGCTTTGCTGATTTTTCTATTCTTTGTGTCACTTATTTTACTCTTATAGTTCTATGTTCTACTTTAGCCTGTTTATTAAAGCCATTTTACTATTAGTAAAGTCCCCTGTGTCAGATAAAGACTGTCTTGATCTCACTATACCAGAAAACAAAGTTGTTCATAAGTGACCTCAAGTCTATAAGTAGGGGTCTCGTGTCTTATGTACTTAGGGAGTCATTAGGTCAAAGCCCACCTTTTTATTTTTTTAAAGAATTTTTTTATTTTATTTATTATTTTTATTCTTGTTTCAGAGCCTTTGTTTGTTTATTCACTCATTTTTATGGCCGGCTCAGCCCGCCCCGAGGGCAGGGCTAGCGCAGCATGTGGTGCCCGGGATCGAATTGCGGTCCCTGAAGCCGCCCAAGCTTCCCCAAGCAGGCGCTTTAGACCACTGAGCCATACCGCCGGGCTCCAAAGCCCACCTTTTTAAATTAAAGGAAGCAGATCCTCCTAGAAATAAGTCCAACTGAAACACAGAGTTTTCCTTTGGTGAGTGGCGCGGCAAGATGGCATTGCGTCAGCGAACTTCTATCAAGTACACCAATACGGCGTGCGACTGCAGATGAGTTTATACATCTTACGCAATAAAATTCATGAAACATACATAAAGAATAACTTCATTGCACCTTTTATTTGAATTATGTTTTTGGGTGTACACTATTTTTGCGTATGTGTGTATTTGTGGAGCAGGATTGTTCATCTGCAAAAAGTTTACTGATGTATACTGTCCTATCAATATTATAATTTTACAAGACATCCTTATTAATGACTTTGCATAGATTTGTTATTATGCCTGCACCTATAACATTCTTATTTTCTCATACTACTGTATGTGTCATTGCAAGCTGCCATTTCTACAGGAACCACTATTAATTCACATTTAAGTTAATATTAATTGGTTTACTAATTATTATACTAATTATTAATGATATGAATTGAGAAATTAAGCAACAATCCCAGTTTTCAGTGTCACATGCTGCTGTTACTCTGTCCTAGCCCAGATGTGCCCCGTTGGCTTCTTAATATACATGTCTGTTCCATAGAAAAGCCATAGAGCAATCTTTTAAAAACTGGGCATTTCGGCTGGGGAGGTAGCTCAGTGGTCTAAGCACCTGCCTGGCAAGCGCAAGGTTCTGGGTTTGGTCTCTGATGCTGCATGCTGTGCCGGCCTGAGAACCCCAGGGGTGCTGTGCCACCCCTCAAACCAGATGTCGTGTTGCACGCCTGTAATCCCAGTGCCGGGCAGGCTGAGATAACAAGATCACTATGAGGCTGAGCGTGTACCGAGATCGTGTGCCAAATAAATCAAAGATTAAAAAACTAAAAATTGGGTATTGTAAATTGGGGTCTTAAAACCAGTTTTGCTCTCTTTTCTTCCCAAGCTTAATGATCTCAAGTGCCTCCTGAAGGAGATCGCCACTAAAGTGAAATAAAATGCCGTGAGCTGTCGTGCCGAGGCGCTCTAGTTGTGGCAAGGTAAGCGGCGCTACTGCCTTTTCTCTGTGCGCTAAACACCCACGCACTCCAGGTCCGCCCACCCGCTCCCTTTCCTGCTTCCTTTTGCTTTCCTTTTTGCTTTCTGAATGCAGGGCCTTCACCCTGGGCTCTAACTCCAGCCATTTTTCTGTTTTATTTTGAGACAAGGTCTCTCTAAATCACAACATTCTGCAGGGGACTTGAACTTACAACACTCGGGTCTTGAGACTATTTGGAAATTATGATAACTTTCTTTTTTTTTTTGTTTTGTTTTTTTTTTTTTGTTTTTTTGCTTTTTGAGACAGGGTCTCACTGTGCAGTTCAGGCTGGCTTTGAGCTCACTTTTGTAGCCCAGGCTGGTCTCGAACTCGCAGCGATCCTCCTGCCTCAGCCTCCCAAGTGCTGGGATTACAGGCGTGAGCCACCACGCCCGGCAAAATTATGATAACTTTCTTACTTTATCTTTAGGCTTTAAAATAGTGCATTGTGCCAAAAAAATTCAAATTAATTCAGGGCTGTGGAGGCGATCCTATGGAAGCTCCGCCTCCTGCTTCCCATCCCCACTGCCCACCAGTGGGCAGGGGTCGCCTTTAGGGCCTAAACAAAGCCACGGCAGCAGACAGAACCTCTGTGCTGTAAGTGGAAGCAAGGTCATGCTCTGCTGAGCCTTGGGACTGTTTTCATCCTTCCCGCTACGTCATGGGATTCGTTACTGATCAGTGCCTAGAAAGCACGCCTCAGCCCCATCATTCACTGCGTTTATTGCCATGCGACAGACACATACGTGATGATCTTCTTACTCACCGAAACTGCTTCCTCGAGGTGTTTCAAGGCTTCCGCAGCAGCTCACCGATGCAGTGAAAATGTGACTCAGGGACCTAGCAAAGCTGAGCTCCAGGCTTTGCTCCAGGACCTGACCACTGGCCTTCATTAGGCTTCCCCCGTAGCTGCCTGAAACCTGGAACCAAGTGTCAGGGGTGCTGCTAGACACCGGAGGAGTTAGGGCCGAGCAGCAAGGAGGGTTCAGCAGCAGGAGACATTTCCAGGAAGGAAACTGCAAAGCATGGGAATGCGATGAGCGATTCTTCCTCCCACCCTCTCTCCCCTCTCCCCTCTCCCCTCTTCCCTCTTTCCATTAACATTGACTGAGCGCGGCTGAGAACCCAGCCTGCTGGCCCCTGGGCTGGGCGCTGCTTGAGCATTAGGCTCTGGATTGTGGGACTCATCCTTGGTGGCGTGACGGCGCTGCAGGGGAATCACAACATCCGCTCCTTTCACTGTGTGTCACTCAGCTCCCTTCCTGGAGGGTGACAGTCACACACCATATCTAAAAGTCCTCTGCTATGGAGGCTTGGTCAGAGCACGACCGAGGCACATGTGATACACTCTGAGAGCCAGCCGCGGCTTCCAGGCACTCTTGGGTACAGTCGCCAGGAGGACTCGGGGAGGACCGTTTCCACTGTGACACAAGGCTGCTGCAAGAAGACAACAGCAAACTTTATCATAAGTTATAATTTAGATTTTGAGATGCTCGATTTTCTTAGGTTATGAGCTGGAAGATAGGAAAAAAAAAACCTGGAGAACATAAAATAATTAAGTCTAAAGGTGATACAAGAGTAGTATCAGAAAACACTAAATTCAGACATGCACCTCTGCCATCTGCACCCAATTCATCTTCGAGTCTCTTGTTCTTTTTCAAATATGTTGACTTCAGGGGCTGGGAGATAGCTCAGTGGTCTCAGCGGCTACCTGCCAAACTCAAGGATCCAAGTTCCATCCCCAGTACCTCATACTGTGCCTACCCCAACACTAGGCATGGTGGCACATGCCCATAATCCCAGCACCAGGGAGGCTGAGACAGGAAGAACACTGCAAGGCTGAGCTGCATAGTGAGACCCTGTATCAAATAAACAAATGAATAAAAATTAAAGAGAAACAACAGATCCTTTGACTTCAGTAAAATGGACAAATGGGCTGATTTCCTTCCTAGACACCTCCCTTTGCGTAGCCTTTGGCCTTCATTAATATATTGAGAATTAATTAATTGTTGAACAAGAATGGCTCGGGGAAGGATGGTGCCTTCCTTCCAGGTGTGTGTGGCACATACATGTGTATGCCTCTATGTAAGAAGACAGTCACAAAAGGACCACCTACGAAGACACTTGTCCGAAGCCTCCTTCACCAGTGACATTCTTAGAACAAAAGATTCAGCAAGACCAATTTTTGCGCCTGGTTTACTTCCAGATATACAGCCTTCTTTGTATATTCCCTGCTTCTCCTATCTTCAAGAAGTTGCTGGAACACGCAGCTGTATAAGCAGCTGGCCACACACTGCTAAGACACCCTTCCGGGGCTCCTGATGCTTCTTTCTCTAGACGAGCGAGTGCAGTCACCTCTCCTTAGGGTCAGGTCTGGGGAGGAGAATATCAGCCTCCGGGAGGGTGAGCTGGCGTGTGCAAAGGAGCAGGGATCGAGGGAGCTGGCCCTGGAGACCGGTCTTGTCCAGTGTCCCAGCTCCACCCCTGAGGCTGCCTTTGATCCCGCTGCCTGGGAAGGGACAAGCAGACCACTGGGTTCCTTTTCCCCTCTCCCACCAGAGAGAAGTGAGAATCCAGGGCCGTGTCCCTATACACTTGTAGGCTTTCCTCCCTGCGCAACTCCCCCAGTTCTTAAATTAGCTACACGTAGGTTCTGAAGGGGAAAGGCTGAATTTGTCCCTGAGGCAGTCATCAAGCTCCTGTCTTTTGACAGACTATTCAAGCCTTTAACTTTATGATGGTTTCACTTTTTTATTTTTAATGTACTTAGTACAGGGTTTACTGAGTCTCACTATACAGCTCAGACTCGGAATGATCCTCCTGTTTTCAGCCTCCCAAACGCTGGGATTACAGAGGTGCACCACCACGCCCAGTCTTAATCATCACCTCAGCATACCCCACGGAGTGGGGCCAACGTGATACGCCTGGGATCGAACCCTGGCCCCGCTGAGCTATCTGAGCCCCGAGCTCACTTTTATTTATGCAGAAACCACAGAGCAAATAAAATGCTCTGAGACTTTCTGGGCTTCACCCCGGCTGAATGGAATTAGCCTTGCCACGGAACCCCTCTCACGCCACTCCCACAGGCATACAGCTTTCCAGGAAGAGCATTCTCAGAGCCACCTCCATACCAAAAGCGCGCGTGTGGACTTGGGGTAGCGTAGCTGGAACTATTCCCGCCACGTGTAGAGTACGGCTTACAACAAGCCACGCCCTGCCTGCAAGCGCAGGCACGCGCTCTCTTCCTCATGGCATTGTGTGTTTTCTCCTACAGGTGGTATCGGCCTTCCGGATCAAGAAGTGTAAGCAATGCTGAGGAGCAACTCTGCTATCCACCACTTAGGAGAATTTTTCAGGTCCCTGAGTTCACTGTGGATGGCTTTTAGTCCCATACCCCGCCCCCCACCCCCAGCGTGCCCACAGCTGCGAACAAAGCGCGCGACTGATGTCACCCCTGCAAGGGCTAGCAAGGAAGAGCCGTGCTTCTGCAGAGGTGGCGCCTGCGGCCATCCGTGTCCCGGGCCCTGTTCTGGTGTCTCGGCGTTTCAGTCTTTTCTCATCCTTCATCTCCCTTAATGTTCTTATTCTGACATGCGCATCAGACAGAAGAACCTTTTTCTTTTTTTTTAAAATACCACAAAGACCCTAGTCTTGCTTTTATTTTTGCAGCGTTATTCTGCTCTTTCCCAGAAGATTCTCTGTTCCTTTTCCCCTTTGCATTATGTGACTATAATATGTTGATCCCTGTGAAAAGCTTCCAAATCAGGCCAGATTCTAAAACACGCGAGGGCCCAAGGAACCTGCTCTTCCGGGGAGACCATGCCCTTTCGCATCTGGCCTCTCACCTCTAAAGGGAGGATGTTGGGCAGTGGCTGCCCCCTGTGGGTCTCCGCAGGAGGACTACGGAAGGGATCACCTCCCCCCAGTGTGGGCAAGTCACGCGAGACAGAGCCCCGAGCGGCACCGCTGGTGGTGTTCTGGTGCTTTCCCATTGGAAAGAACACACAGAGGTTACAGACCGTGCGGCGCCACAGGCACGCGGAAGCCCGCTCTGCCGGAAGTTGCTGCCCCTCCCATCGCTGGGTAGTTTCCATCTCCCCAGTTTTTCTCGTTTTATTTCCCTCAAACATTTTTACATAGTGTCATCGTCCTGCACGTGTGACTTTTGTAAGCTTTTTCACTTAATGTTTTATCAAAGATGTTGTGGTTCTGCTCGTGGCATTCCTAAACGTTATGCTAATAGTTTCACAATATTGGGAGGCTGCTCCCAGTTGGCCCTTGGGATGAGTCTCTGTGCCCATGACCTCGTTTCTGCATGTGGGTGAACTTCCCAGGGCTAGATTCTAAGGACTATCTTCTGATTATTGAACTAGTTACAAGGCTTTTTCCAAATGTATAGCAAATAGGAATTGTTAAATTGAGCATAAGATGTGACATACACTAAGCTACAACTATTAAGGTAAAATATTGCATCTAATCCTTAGCTTAGGAATAACCCTATATACCTGTTTCAATGTAGTGTTCATGTAGAATTGAGGTGCTATCTTTCTGTGTACTCCATCCTGGCCCTTGCAAGTGGGGTTGTCTGAGCTGGTGTGCCTACAGCATCTTAAAGTAGCCTTCTGCCTTTGTGTAGACAGAAAATGCTGTGGATGAAGAAAAGAGTTCTTAGAAGGAACCCGTTAAGTGACCATCTAATTAGAAAGACTGTGCAAGCCACACCCCAAAATTCTATTCTCATTTTCCTTCAGGCAGTAGTTAAAAAGCCTGTTCAGGTCCTTCCTGACATTTACAGGGAGAGAACACAGATGAAAGATTTATTTTAAATGGAACCCCAATAATGGCTTAAACAGGACTCTCATTCAGCAGGGCCTGTGAGTTCCTGGTTTCAGATGCCAAATGATGGAACAAAGTTTCCATGACAAAACACAGCCTATGAATGGAAAGCTCAGATTTTCTGTTTGTGAGAGAAAATGTCACTTCCATTTCACCATGGCAACTACAATACCTGCTATTCCTGAAACTACCAGGAAGAAGGTCATGTCTGCTCCACAGGGACTGCAAAATACATCTGTGGCAGAAAGAAATAATTCCTGGCCCTAAGATTGTACAGAGAGAAAAGCAGTCCTAGCTTCAGACCCTCGATTCAAGTGGGGCAGATGAATGAAATCAGTAAATCGTATTTAAAGCTGCCCCGAAAGGATGGGTCAGATGATCTCTTTACTGTTTTCCCTCTTATGAACCTGCTCGTGTGTTCCTAGTTCCACTGATGGCTTCTCTTGGCTAAATAGGTTTATGTGTACCCCAGGGCCAGTGGCAAACGTGATTCTTCTGTGGATCCGAGAGTCTCCACCGTGTCCTCCGAATCCACTTGTGTGAGGCAGGACTTATAAGAGTGGCTGCTTCTGCCCCTCTCAGACATTTCTGCACAGTCCCTCCCCAGGCTTTCGGTTGTTACGTTGTGACTGCCAGTGTAGCTCTTAGAAATAGCTCACTCCCATACGTGGTGGCACACACTTGTAATCCCAGCACTTGGAGGCTGAGGCAAGAGGACTGATGTGAGTCTGAGACCAGCCTGGGCTACAAAAGTGAGCTCCAGGCCAGCCTGAGCTGCATAGCAAGACCCTGTCTCAGAAAGACAAAAAAGAAAAGAAAAAGAAAGAGCCTGCATACTGACTGTTCCTCTAGTCAAGGTGCTACACGCTTGTGTGTACTAATTGTGGCTTGTATACCTGTGCACAACTTCTGAGTGTTGGGGGCTTGGTTTAAATGATCAAGTCAATGAATTAAATAATAGAAGGATTGTCATGTGTTGTTTTGGTCATTCTGTGGAGAGTGGAAAAAAGGAATTTTAATTGTGTTAGAGTCCTTTCTAGAGAGTCCATTCCCAGAATTCCACAGGTTGGCTGATGTCTTGGCTGACTGAATCACAACAGAAGCTCCCTGTGCTTTGGCTCGTCAGTAGAGACTGACGTCTCGGGCCAGCCTGGATGCCCACGTGGGACGTGCTGTGCCTTGGTCCCTCTCCTCCAAATCTTATAGATTCCAGGAGGAATCGGGAAACAGAATATGCCACCCCCCACCTGCTGCTGCTCAGCTCAGCCCATAGCATTGCAGGGCAACGAGACCTCCTGGGTGGTTGTTATGGAAACAGCCACTGCCACAGCCTCTAGAGTCTCAACAGCCTTAGGCTCAGAAGTCAGGTCCTGGAGAAGAGCGGGGCCAAGACCTGAAAGCCACATTTCCCTGTGCCCTGTTAGATCCCCCACCCAACCACAAGCAGAGAGGCCTCTCTTGAGCTGTTGATTGAAGTCAGTGGAAAAAAACGCTTGGTGGCTGTTCATTTATTCCTGATCTCGGCAGATACTTCAGAGCCATCCCTGGGGTGGGATCCAGTCGGGCCGTGGGAGCTGGGCATGCCTACTGACACAACACCAAGCATTTGATCATCAGTTTCTCCCTTGCAAAAGTCTTGTTTTTCAAGGAATTCCCCATACTTCCCCATCTGTATGTATAAAAGGAATCTGCATCCTCTGACCTCCACCCTTTTGCGTCTACTGGAGGAGCCAGATGAACTGAAGAAACAGGACTGACACCCCAAGGCAGCGGTCAAGTGTGGGGGCCGATAGGGACACCGAGGGAGATGCGCAGGGGACGCTGATACGAGGTGGGAGGGGCCCTTGGGATGCTCATCTTGGCTTGTGCCGCAAGGGGGAGGAAGCTGGCTGCCCCAGATTCTCGCTAGGAGACACCTGCTATTTGTAGGCCAGAAATTTCCCAAGAAACACCTGGAGGCAGAGAGCAAGATCCAGGCTGCTGAAGATGGCTGTGTTGTGCACCTGCTGCCGCCCAGGCGCGGGCTGGGCGCTGAGCCTGCTGACAGCCCTGAAGACTCAGTGAGGAGAAAGGTGTGGGCAAGGGCCCACAGAGGGGCACAGCAGCCTAGGCTGAGGGCGCAGCGAGAGGGAGGGTGCTTCTCCAGCATGCATGAGGCCATGGGCTCCATCCCTAGCCCTGAAATAAAAAAGGTAAAGAAATGAAGATGTCACATCTGCAGATCGCACAGTCTTCTGTGGCCTTGTATCACGTGGAAGGCGAGTGTGCTTCCTCCTCGGGCTGCTTCTCCTTGTGTCTCATGCCTCTGTGCAGGGTCTGGTAGGAGGCTCGAGCATGCTGCGGCCTCAGACACTGGGACACGGTTGCTTCCCTGTGTGCAACTTCAGGAAGAAAAGGGGACACACACCCAGCATGCCTTGATTCGCTCATCTGTAAAATGGTTCTACTTTCTCAGAGGGCTGTAAGGGTATCTTAGGCAACTGAAGAAGTTTTGCGGTCCTGGCACTCTGTCGCTGCCCAGCAAATGTCTCTCCCCACGCCCGTACTATTGCCATTCTCTGTGGTTCTCTGCCCAAAGGCACTTCTGCCTTTCTTCCTCTTGAACTCTTATTCTACTGTCAGAGCCTAGCTTGAGAATCACCTGCACTGGTCAACCAATGCTCACAGAGCAGCCCCTGGCATCTCTGTCTCGTGAGATGTCCCACTCAGGGCATGTGTGGGTCACCTGACAGTAGGCAAGGACTTCTCCTGGCCACAGGCTTGGTCAGGCACCACCCACCTGCTCTGCATAAATGGAATGTAACGGCCACACTACTTGAAAGCTGTGGTCATCCATCCCAGCACGGACTTTTCAGGCCACACCTGCCCTGCTAGACTGAACAGTTCCAGAGGAAAGAGGTGCTGTCTTTGTGGATTTTGCAGTCTGTGCCTGGACTTTGCGGGAGCTCAGGGAGTGTTATGCCACTGTGTGACACTGCCCTATACAATTCTTCAGTGGCCCTGTGACAGTCACATTTGTGGCCCTTCTCCCTTCTGGCCTGGTTGGAGTATTGCTCACCCTTAGGCAGCACCGCCCTGTCCTGACCTTGCTCTCCAAGGCAGGGCCACTGGTCTTTCCCCATGTGGAGATGGAATTTGGTTTATGAACTTGGAAGCTGTCCTGGGGGCCATCTGGGGGGGGAGACCTTGGTCATGGTCAAGCATATTGCAACAGGAGTTTCCAGAAAAGCAGAAAATAGAAGACGGATAAGCAGTGATTGAAGCATATGAGGAAAAGTTACATTAAAAATGTAAAAACCATGTGGCCATAAATCCACCTCAAAACCCTTCCCATCACTTCAAACGCACTTCTTCCAGCATTCATGTCACTTTCTGAAGTGGTTCTGGAAGTCCTCTTTCTTGAGTGTGTTTACAAGGCATGCCAAAAAATACAAATGTTGCTGTGGAATAAAATACCCCCTCGGGACCATGTACTTCAGTTTGTTAGCTGCCCAGGTAACAGCTCCCATTCCAGTTGTGGTTGCTTTTGTGTCTTAGAAATGGCTGGTCACTGTGGGGCATAGCTGGTCACTACGGTGCACATTGTATAAACCAATCCCTAACTGACAAGTCATTCTGCCCCTGGACTTCCTGCTTGCTCATTCAACATAAGTGCAGACCAGCAGAGATCAGGGAATGACCCCAATCAGTGCCCATCCACATGAGTAAACCTGCCTCCAAATCCTGGGCTTGCCATTGCACCTGGTGTGATGGTCAGGAAGACTGACCGTGCAGACCTCTTTGGTCATCTGTTACGGTCCTCACAGATGGAGCAAGGAGCTCTCCAGGTCCTGACAGGAAGGCATACCCTCAAGATTTCTTGAGTCCCCTCAGAGGTCTGCAAGAGGGTTCCTGGCTCCCTGCTCAAGTCGAGGCTCACATTGGATCCCAAAGGGAGGAGGACACAGTCTGTTCCTCTGTCTGTTTGCCTGTCTGATTCTAGTAAGAACCCCCACCCAGCACCCTAGTTAGTCTGCCAGCTCTGCTCAGTTTAAGAAGAGCTTGACTAACTCTTGTTTGTTGACGCCACTCTCATGGGTGAAGGGGTTAGAACATTTAATCCCTGAGTGTCTGCAAAATGAATGTGTGAGTGAGCAGAACAGACAGCGTGAGCCATAGGCTGCTCCACCTGTGCACCAGGACGGGGAAGCACTGTTCGCAGTGGCTGACTGGGCCCTCACCATGGGTCTGTGGTGACTAACATGTGGCATAAAGGAGCCCCTGCACCCTCCTTAGCTAAGTCTCACCTAAGTCCCCATGTGGGGTGAAGACAGGTGGGCTTCTGAACGGTCGCTCTCTGAGGGGCACCTGACCTTTGTTGCATCACCACCAAGGGTACAGAATATACACTGTAGGGAGATAGTGTGGGAACTAGTTGGTGAAAACCACCATCCCTGACTTCAGGGAAGGGGGCTTTTGTGGAGTTAAAATGAAATGAAACTGCTTCCTATGTCTTGAAGAAAAAAGAAAAGAGAGGCCAACTCTTGAGAATTCTACCTGGGTACCCTTGTTGACCCCCACAGCTGCTACCAACACCTGCAGCTTCCCTCCTCACTCCTGATTTGTCTATTTCCAGCCAATGGAGAGGGTGCTAGCTAGCCATTTCTTGAATTCTGCCGTACAGACCCTCTCCCCTGCACGAGCTTCCACTTATGGGCCTCTCCTGGTCAGATGGCATCATCTGAAGCCCACCCAAGATGCTGCCAGAAATTCCTTTGGAATTCTTCATTTTGAATGAAGGAAAATTGGACTGTCAGTCCTGACAAATTAATTTTGTCCTGTTGGGCCTAAATAGATGAGATAGACCAAGTCCTATCAAACTGGGCCTATGAGAGCCCATGATCATTGAAAGAGTCCAGGGGAAAACTGTGCCTTACCTGGTAGACAATGGAGCAGAATTCTCTACTTTCAAAAGTTCCTTCTGTCAACAATTTACAGTCACAGGGGCAACTGGAACTCTTGCCTCGTGCCCCTTCTTCCGGGCACAAACTTACAGTCTAGGTAGACATCTCCTTCACACCAAGCCAGTCAGCTTCTCACTTGTTTCCAGAAAAACTTTCGTGGCTCCCAGCTTGTACAAGCTTTTTGGCCTGTACTGAGATTTAAAAGATGTGTGTCTCTGCATCTGAGATAAAGGGCCATTTCACTTGGACTCAATTGCCACAAGAGGTTAAAATCTCTCCCTCCCTGTCTGTGTACCTGGGTCCCGCATGACAAGAAAGCCAACTTAATCATGAAAGCAAAGCCACAAGGCCATGTGGGAGGCTTTCAGATTCAGCCCAAGCCAGGCAAATTTTCTCTTGTTCTGCTCGACAACCCCAGGGCAGGTAGGGGTTGCCTCGGGAATGTGAACCTGCTGCCTCACATTCATCATCCCCAACCTACTCAGCTAGCTGAGATGCCACCCCTGCCAGTTTCGTCTCCGGCTCCACAGCCTCCTGCTAATACTGAAGAACAGCACCATATTTTAGAGGGGGTTCAAACCTGGTTAAGATCAAAAGTCCCTGCCACTGAGGTTGATCCTGATGCTTGGGTGAACAGGTTTTGCCTGACCACATCCAGACTGGGACTGTAAGTCACAGAGGGCATGGGGCCTTAGATCAGAATCACACTGCTCCCCTTCAAGACCTCAAAGAGGGAGGCAAGAGATCAATGAAAGTGTTTCAAGTTACAGAGTGGGTCACTTCAGTAACTTGAGACATTGTTGTGTAGGGATTCATGTACACACTTGAGTGCCCTATACCTCTCCTGAGATGGGACAAACCTCCCTTGTAATTGGGTTCTCTACCATGGGCTGGTCATTGACTCTGCCTGTACCTTGAGAGGAAGAATGGTGCCTACACCAGCCTGAAAGACCCTAAAGGCTTGAGAGACTTGTTGCTAGAAGTATGGAAGAAGGACTCATGCTCCTTTGCTGATCAAGCCTTACCCCAAGGCAACCCCTGCCTGCATCAAACGGTATACCTTTCCTGCCTGTAAAGCCAGTTTGAGATCTCCAAGCTGCCAGTGCCTCCTCAACTGTCCTCTGTATACATTGCCGCAATCCTCTGCCACCCATAGCCTGCTGGTGCACTTGTTTAGACCTGAAATATGCCTTCTTCTGCCTCTGTTTGGCACCTGTTGGACCATCCTCTTCATCTTCAAGTGGAAAGACTCCAGTTCTGGACTAGCTGGACTCAACCTCCAGGTTGAGGTTCAAAACTTGTTTGCTGTTGTTCACCGTATTTCCAAGCTGCTTGTTGGAAAGACACAAAAGCCACTGTTGTCCTGAGCAAGAAAGCAGACAAGCTCACCTCAGGCACAAGACCTGACTGACTGTCCAGGTGCCACATGCTGAACTGGGATGAACTGTTCTAGAAAATGAACACCCTGATGGATGCTGAGTCCGCCCTGCTTACACATGGAAGTAGTTCTGTTAGGAATAAAGTCCAACAGGTTAGATCTGCTGTGACTACCTTGGATAAAACTGTTTTGGCCAAAGCTTTCCTGTAGGCAGGATAGCAAACTGCTTCCTGGTGTTTGGAAACCTGACCCCAGTGACACAAAATAATACAGTTCAGAGGCCTTAGCCCCCTCTGGCATCCAACTGACTTAGACCTGGTATTCCCAGAAGAGCTGAGCCAGGCCTTCCCCCACCACCTGTAATTTCAAGCCACTGTGCTGGTCCCTGTGCCTCTATGGCCAGCTCAGGCTTCAGTTTCTATGATACTGGCTCTGACCCCCTATTTCTTGAAGACAAAAAAAGTTAGTAGGATATTACTGTAAAAAATAATCCATAGATATGGCCTACTCTTCATCATCGGAAAGGACAATGGGCCTGAACTTACAGAAGAGTTAATGAAAAAAGTAGATTAAGTAAAAACTATATATAGCATACATGCTTCAAAGTTCTAAAAAAGTTTAAAAAAAAAAAAAGTTTATAACCAGTTCAAAATGCAGCTATATCTGTAGTCATTCCTGTGTGTGTGCGCGCATGCATGCATGCACACACACACACACACACACACACGCCAAGTACACATTAACTACCTCTGCAAGCTTCAGAAATTCAGCCTTACATCTGTTGAAAACTGCACCTGAACAGCTCCCCTGAGGCTCACTCTGAAGAGACAACGCATGCTGAGCAGCCGCGCATGGCTGAAGCTGGAGGACACAGTCCAGGGGATTGCTCCATACCTGGTCCCCTTGATTTTTGTGACTCTCCAGCTGCTAACCCCGGTCCATGCTTCCCTGCCCACTGCTAGAACTCCCTCACTCCCTGGCCAGGGTTATGTTATAGACCAGACAGAACTAAAGAGCAGCTCTCCTAAAAAGTAACTTAGGGAGAAACTGTAACAAGATGACCTTGGAGACCCCAGTAGAGCCCATCCTAGGGTCGCTGACAGTCCTTGTCTTAGTTACCCTTCTCTTGTTGCTGACACTCAAAATGAGGGAAGGAAAGGTTTATTTAGCTCACAGTTACTGGAGGTTTCAGTCCATGTTCAGCTGGCTCCAAGACAGAGTGGCGCATGGCAGAGGGCAACCTTTCACGGATCAAGGGAAGAGCAAGAGAGCAAGGGAGAGCCAGCAGCAGCTCAAGCAGCCAACTTCTCTTCCTCCCTTACAATGAAATGCAGCTCACCTGCCCGAGCGGAGGTGCAGCCCCCATTCCCATAATAATTACAAAGCCCAGAAGCTACCCCATGACTGCATGAGGCTTTAGGCGGGACACCTAGACACAAACCATAACAGTCTTAATCTTCCTCCTTCTAGTTGGGCCTTGTCTCAGAAGATCACGTGCAGTATGCCCAGCAATGATTTGCTGGGAAACACAGAAGGGAGGAACGTAGCAGAAAATGCGTCTTCCCGCCAGTGTGCCTCAGCTTCCTCATTGCTCAGGTGACAGTTCCTGTTCTAGATCCAGGTGCTCCTGTCTCTTAGGAACAGCTGGCCACTGTGACGCAGGCCGGACAAGCCATTCTGCCTCTACTGCCTGCTTGCTTATCCCATGCAGGTCCCAGAGCCCCAGTGGTCAGGGCCCGGCATGCTGGGAACAAATGTGGTCAGCGCCCATCCAACACATTTGTTTTCAAATCCTGGTGTCCTCTGGCTGTTTCTGCTCGCTGCTGCTGCTGCTGCTGCTGCTGCGTGATGTCCAGTGGAAAGGCAGGACGCGGTCTCTGGCCCTGGGTGACTTCTGGCTCTTCCCCAAAGTCGAAGTGACCACGGAAGGTCAAAGTTTTGAGTTGATTCAGGGCATTGCGGCCACTGTAACAGCGCAACTACAGAGCCACCGCATGGTTATCTCATGATATTCCTCTAAACACGCCAGGGATGATTGTCCCCAGAAAATGCAAACAAGTCACCAGGTTTTGGGAGCTGTCCCTGCACCAAGGAGGAGCTGGGGCTGGGGACAGTGGACTATGCGTGTTGAAGCCATCTTCCTGCCTTTACCCCAAACGCGTCCTTCACCTTATAGGTGTTTCAGTTTCATTTAAAAATAATCAACGCAGCCTCAGGTTTCCAAATCAAGAGTTTAGCAATACTCCTTTATTTTTTAAATTACGAAATGTGTGAATAGCACTTGCAATAATTTTACTTAAACCAAAGTGAAATTCCACATGCTGATGGCTGCCCGCTGTCTACGGAAGCCCCACTGTTGCATGACTAGCGAGGGTCTATTAGCGATTCCCACGCCAGGCTTTCTTCCCCCTCGCCTCAGTTCTGATCACTCCCTGCTCCACTTCAGCTCTGGCAAAGACCTGCTATGCCCACTGGGTTGCCTTTGTTTTTGGTTTTTTTTTCTTCTTCTTCCTTTTTCTGAGATGAGGAAGAATAAAAAGAGGAGCCGCCTCAGGGCTGCGCCCGGAGCACTTCCTTCCACTTCACCTGCCGCTGCCTCTGGATGAGTCTCCCAGAGGCCAAGCGCTGCACAGCACGCGTGCCCCCGCCCCCCTTCTCCACCTCTCCCGGTGTCCAGGGCTGAGCAGCCATTCTCCCACAGTTGCCGGACTCCCTGTGCTCGCTTTCAGCTTCTGTCAGAGGCACTGGGCCATGCGTGGAGGCTTTGCCTGAACCACGCGCCCTCAGCAACCAGAGCTGACAGGTTCCTGCACCAGGACAAGGCAGGGCGCGGGCACCAGTGCATCCAGCCAGCCCCCTAAGTACCCACCAAGCCCCAGTGCCTGGCAGCAGGGTCCTCGTCCTTCTGCCTCCAGTCCCTTCCAAGCCCAGAAGCCCAACCCTTCTGTCCTCGGAGGCTCCGGAAGCTGCAAAGCGCCCCCTGTAAGGGCAGGCTGTTTCCGGGTCAGAAAACAATTCTACTCCTGAGAGCACTGTACCTTCCAGCCCTGGAACCTTGGATTTGTCCCTTTTTAAATGAGTTTTCTTTCTTTTACGCTCCTTCTGTAATTAAGCGGCACAGTTTCTCATCCCATTAAAAGACAGCCGGCTTTTATTCTCAGCCTGAAACGCATTTATTTGCCTTCAACGTGGCGCACTTCCATTCGGAGAGAAGAGATCAATCGCTGTGGCACCCGCAGCTCGCCTCTGCCTTGCGCGAGGCCTGATTCACCCTGGCGCATTCGCGGCTTCACAAACCTCGAAATCCCCGCTGATGAGGTATATCAGGAAGAGTCCTGGTTTTAGCTTCCACGTTAGGAAAATGAGAGGCTGAATGCGGTAATGGCCCAGGCTGTCCCCTCTTTGCAGTAGTGGCACTTGGTCACTCCCTGAATAAAGGCAAAGAGAGCACATCGGTGCTGCCTTCGAGCTCCTTTCTGTAAATAGGCCAGGGCGGAAAGGACAGGCACGACATGATCAGTGGTGGAAATTTCCCTCCCGTGCCGTCTTCCCCAGCTTGGGCAGCTCAGCAGGGCGCCTTTGGTGTGGCTCTGGCCCTGGTGGGGCAAATGAGGGTGGGTGGAAAAGAGGAGGAGACCTGGACCTCAAGGAGGACGCGTGGAGTACAGGGGGTGAGGGGAGCGACTTTGGGCCCTGCCCTCTGTGCGCGTGCGTGCGGGCGTGTTCGCGTGCCTGTGTGCGTGTGCGCGCCCTGCAGCGCTCTGCTCTGCTCCTCCCCTGCTCTCGGGGTGGCCATTACAGACCTCCGTCATCCTCAGAACGTCGCTTTCCCTGTTCCCGTGTCTCCCTCCAGACATGGTCAGCGGCCTTGCCTTCCGCTGCCCCTCTGCTGTCCCTTCCCGCGGCTGTCCCTTGCAGCCTCTTCCTCCAAGTTGCGGGGTTAGCTCCTGGTTCTGCAGTAGAGGCGCCCTCTGTCCTTCGTCTTCCCCGGGTCAGCTCCCTCCTGCAGTTGGGCGGCGCTTCCCCTCTCTCTCGGGGATTCCCAAGGCCTGCCGAGTCCTTGTGCTCCGAGGGTCTCTTCCCTTCATCTCAGCTGAAGACCCCCACTGGAGGGGTCCCCATGTGCCTGAGCCCGTGCGCCTTCAGAACCCCACACCAGGGTGCGCTCCCCTTCCCTTGCCCCTCTGTCTCCTCTCTGCCACAGCCTGAACTTTCACAGTGCTGTCGCTGGACTCCCGGCCTCCGCTGCCTCCCCTGCACGCCTTGGCTTGCCATGTCTGACTGCCCCAGCCTTCCTCCTCCACAAAGCTCCTCCTCCTGAGCTGACGGGAGCTCGTTCTCTTGGTGACGACCTCTGGTTTCCCCACCTCGCTGCTTGGCAGCCTTAAGGTTGTTGGCGCCCTGCATCTTCCCAGGTCCGCCCTCCTCCTGGCTTTCGGGAGCCTGCTGCCTGGAGACGCCGCCGTTCCTGCCTGTGCGCGCAGCCTCCATGCTGTCTACCGACCGCGGGCTGCCTTTGGGTCTCCGTTCCAGCAGTGTCTTGTCCCATCCCTGGGGCATCTCTTGTACGCCCACACCTTCCCTTACGGTCGAGATCCTGTGGGTTGCCTGATTCAGAACTCCGGCTCATGGGGCCTGGTGGGATGGCTCAGTGGTCTAAAGCGCCTGCTTGGGAAAGCTTGGGTGGCTTCAGGGACCGCGGTTTGATCCCCAGCGCCACATGCTGCGCCAGCCCTGCCCTCTGTGCGGGCTGAGCCTGCCATAAAAATGAGTGAATAAACAAATAAAGGCTCTGAGACAAGAAAAAAATAAATAAATTTAAAAAAAAAGAACTCCAGCTTGCTATTTTCATCCGAGCTCTCTGTCCACTTACTCAGCCGCCCCTCAAATTTCTATTTACACTTTAATGTTTCCCCCAGAGGTGCCAGCCGAGTCTCTTGCAGCATTCTTTGGTACACTCAGCTCTCACTTCATGTCCTATTGATTGCAGCCTCTAAATATCTCTCCCACCTAAGCACCCCTTCTGTCCTGCTGTCCATCCTGGACTGTTACCCGGGCCATGGTAACAGATGGCACTTCCCTGTTAACCTGTCCTCCTTGGCGTTCTTCATACATAGGCCCAAGGTGACATCTCTGAAACAAAAAGCAGACCACATTTGAAAGCTTTTAATAGTGTCCTGTGGCTCTTGGATTCGTGGCCCAGGGTGCACGGCCTTCCTTCTAGCCTTCCTGGACCCGTAGCTGCACGTCTGACTCTCAGTTCCCCAGGGAACATTACTGAGGGGGCGAGGAGGCGCTACTAACAGAGCAACAGGAGTAAGTTGAATCTTGGCTCAGCTGTGGATCCCCTGCTCTGCGGTGACCCGCTTCCTCCTGCTCTAGGGTGCAGCTGGATCGACTCCACGTGCCCGGGGTCCCCCTGCTCTCCTCGCTGGCGCATTCGTTCTGACTTGCCCTCCCACTTTTGGCTGGAGGCTCACTCTTGCAGGAGAGCCTTCCTCTTCTTCTCCTGGACTGGCTGTGGCACACCGCCCTGGCCCCTCCTGCGGCCCCTCTTGGTGATGTTGAGTTCTCTTCTGAAGTCCTTCGATGACGTTGTCGCTTTGCATGTGTTTGCAGGCTGACTTGGTCAGTGTTTACCTTTGCCAGTAAAGCAGCAGCTGCCTGATGTCAGGGGCCGTATCAGGGCTTGCTCACTGCTGCATTTCCCACATGCAGCTTAGCTGGCAGGCAGAGGAAGACTAAAGACTTTAATCCATCGGTGAAAAAGATCAGGTAGCTTGAAGGTGACCGTCACCCGCTGGTTTACTATGCTTTTGCACATCTCTGAATCCAGACATAGACTGTCTTTGTTTCTGTCTAGTCCAAGAATTTTGTGCAGTGGAGAACCTTGGATGATAAAAATATTTCACTGCAGCACAAAAGGCACACGAGTCAGCCAACCCACACACAGACAGTGCCTACCCGGGGGAAAGGAGGAAACGTACTTAATAAAGGAACAGGGTTCACTAGGCTCCGTGTTCTGCTGCTGTAGTACAACTGCTTGTGCGGGAAACGCACGGTTCCTTTCATGCTGCTCTGCGGGAGTGGCCCAGGGAGTCCGTGTAGAGAGAGAAGAGACCTGGCTTCTGTGCGAGGGACAGACTGGCCTGCGTCTCCGACCTGGGGGTCTCCTGCCTTGTGGCACGTGGGGAGTCTCGGGCCTCACACTGCTCCTGGTATTGATTAGGATGATTATAGTCTTCATTCTGTGCACTTCGTAGGCTTCAGCATCAAGATGCACAAGGATGAGTGTGGGGAGTCCAGGCCCCGCCTTCCCTTCCCCAAAGGCCACTTGCATTCCTGGGGTCACCGCTGTGTTCTCACTGTGTTCTGAGATCACCATGAGACTTCTCTTACTGGGTCCCCTTTTTTGTTCCTAATTTCATTTTCCATCTTGTGTCTTGAATCTGTGCCCTCTTCTCTTTCAAATGGGTATCCCCATAGTGTTCACTAAATTTTATGGGGGGCTTTTTAATTAAGAGAAATACGTTCAAGGTTTAGAAAAGTATAGTAGGAAAAACTCTGCCTCCAAGGTTGCAGGATGCGTATTTTACCTATGTTCATGAGTAACAAGTTACATAAAACTGCAGTTATGCATGTGAACTCATTCGTGGAATATTTTTCAATAAATGATGTCAGGGCTACCTCCAATGGACACAGAGTCCAAGTTCCCTGCCCCAGGGAGAATGCATGACAGCAGAGGATGGCTTGAGAGCCACAGCAGGGCCCGTGAGGTGACAGAGGGGCAGGGTGGGGTCAGAGTGAGCTGCCGGGAAAGGGCTGCAGAGATAGCTCAGTAGAATAAGCACTTGCCTGGCAAGTTCAAGGGCCTGAGTTCAATCCCCGGTCCTACAAAAACTTAAACAAACAAACAAACAAATAAATAAATAAAGTGAGTAACTGGGAGCCACTGGGAGCCACCGGGAGCTTGAGCCCACTTAGGCCGGGCAGAGTGACTCAGCACACAGAGGTGGGGAGGGAGCTTTAGTCAGCGGCAGGGTAAGTCTATTGTAACGTCTGTTGGGCTTTGCCCTGTGCTTCTCTACCTACCTAGGTCTGCTTCTGCTTCAGCACCCCAGGACTGTAGCAAACACCCTGCGGAAGGCAGTGTCCTGTGGGTCACCCACCTGCACCTTGAGCCCTGCCAGTGGGGCACAGTCTCTTTGCTGAAAGGGGACCACAGGGTAGCCACGAGGGCGGGGGTTCAGCACAGTCCTGGACACATGGCAGCCAACTACGGCTGTGCCAAAGTGAAGGAAGTACTTGGGGATTTCTTCCCGCACTTGGCTGTTCCTTCCTTGAGGACACAACCTTGGCTTTGGTTGGCCCAGGTCTTCCACCTGCCTGGAGGTGGGAGGAAGGCAAAAAGTGGGGAGACGGGAAACAGCTGGCAGGGAGGCCGACGCGACTCTCAGCTTGTAATGGTGGGAGTAGTCAGGAGGCTGGCTTTGCAATGCACGAGGCTGCCTAGGCTTCATTCCAAGCTCTCGGCTCCCCCACCTGAGTGCTATCTCTCTATCATTTCCTCATCTCTGAGAGGAAATGCACATCACAGAAAGGGGAGGAGGCTTACTGTGGCTCACGCTTGGCCAGCTGGCTCCAGTGCAGGGTCAGCAGGGTGGAGGACCAAGGTGCTAGAGAGCTGCCATGTCCGGGAGACCAGGAAGCAGAGAGGGAGGGAGTAGCTGGGACGGGGTGCGTCCTTGTGGGCCATGCTGCCCAGGAAGAGCCTGGCCACAGCCAGCTAGCTGCGGTGTCCTTGTCAGCCCTTCCAAACTCCAGCTGGCTGCATGAGGTTGTGGGGGGCGTTATGGATGCAAATGACAGCCAATCTTCCCCTACAAATGCCTTCCCCACAATCTCTAGAAAGAAGACAGGGAAAATTCAGGAGAGGAACCATCTTTGTTTTACCTGTACGAGTCTAGTTGAGAGAGTGGAAGGGCTCTTGACCAGACACCTACAGAAAGACATACCTTTCTGGGAGCCAAAGCATGTCCTTTGCACTATTTTCAACCAAGCCCAGGTTTGAAAAGCAACTGAGCTAAAAACATCTATGCCTTCTCAGGTTAAAAAATAAATGTTTCTGCCGGGCGTGGTGGCGCATGCCTGTGATCCCAGCACTTGGGAGGCTGAGGCAGGAGGATCAGCGCGAGTTCGAGACCAGCCTGGGCTACAAAAGGTGAGCTCAAGGCCAGCCTGAACTGCATAGTCACAAAATAAATAAATAAATAAATAAATAAATAAATAAATAAATAAATGTTTCTTATTAATTTCAGAGAACTACAAGACAATCTCCAGAATTTAGAGGCACTAAAAAAAACTTTTAAAGGAATCCTAGGATTCCTCCTGCTGGGGAGGCTGAAAATAGGAGGATCACTATGAGTCTGAGCTGTGTAGTGAGACCCTGTACCAAATACACAATATTAAAAAAAAAAAAAAAAACAAAGAAAGAAAGTCATAGTCTCTATCAGATACTTGAGGCATGTATCGGTCAGGGTTTTACTATAGGAACAGAATAGATATAATATAAGGAATGGATATTAACACCAAATATACAATCTATAAGAAATTGTAAGATTGGCTTACAATAGCCACAGAGTCAGATAAGGAAGCGCGCACAGGGCGTCTGCACACTCCGGACTGAAGGATTCAATCCCGAGGCCTGGACTTCACTGCAGCACTCCGTGTAAGTCTCTGTCGGCTGACGGGTCCGTAATGGAGGACTGAAGTTTCTGTAGTTGGAGGCTGAAGAGTCTGCGGCGGAAGGCGAGAGGTCTAAGCGGGAGGCCGAAGAGTCTGTGCTGCAAGCCAGACGATGAAGTCCAGTCTGAATGCGAAGACCGAAGCTTCTCCGACGAAGTGAAGTGTTGACTCTTCCTTCAGCCCTTTAAAAAGTCTTTTTGTGCTCAGTCATTCTGACGTGGACTCATTGCGCCCTAGGGTGGAACCAATCATACCCCAGGACGGGCCCTTGATCCCGTTCTAGGGAGAAATCCAATCATATCCTAGGCAGGCCCGGGTGATACTCCAGGGAAGAACCAATTGTACCCCAG
>PVJA010013885.1:31919-48698 GCA_004027025.1 Myocastor coypus | reverse complement strand
AGAATCACTGTGAATGTTACAGTGAGACCATATAGATCCTGTCATAAATACAGAAAAAAATGCATTGCCCTAATCCAGTAATTTCTAGAGAGTTCTAGTAAATGGAGAGAATATGGTAAGATTTCAGTAGAATTTTTCTTTTTCATTTTGTAAATGGTTGTAATTTGTTTTAATTTTAGGAAACTCGAGCCTAGAGATTTAATTTAATCACTTTCGCCTTAAAATGATAGAGAAGGGATTATAACAGGTTGACTGTGCTTTAAACAAACATTTATATTTATTAAACTGTGTTGTTTTGTTAGTGTGTTAATGAGTTGTTGGGAATAATGATCTTATTTCTGCAAAAAATTAATTAAGGTGAGCAGAGCCGCTCTCATGGACTTTTTCCTATAAGATTAATGATAAACTATGTTAACAAGAAGCATATCTGCAGTAACTACTTGTGAGTTAAAAAATATCAGTGTGCATCAAGGAGGAGCTGCATTTTCTTTTCTGTTTTAAAATAGAAAAGGTTTGTTGAAATATTTTAAATTCTAATCATTTAAAGGAATATTGAATTTTGCATTATTCTCTTATTGAAAGCTAATTCCTAAGTCCTATAGTATTTATTTTATTACTCTAATTTATTTAGTAACCAAGAATCTATCATTAATTATATTTAGACTTCTATAAGAGTAATTATTCTTTTTATTTGTAATCATGGTTTCAAATGGAATCTTAGTCTTACCTTCAATTTGCCAAGTAACTAAGACAGAATTTGGTACCAGACAAGTGGGACGTTGCTGTGACTAACCTGACTGTCTTAGTTACTTTTTACTTGTTGCTGGGACAAATACCCAACACTCAAAATGAATGTAGGAAAGGTTTATTAGCTCACAGTTACTGGAGTTTTCAGTCCATATTTAGCTAGCCCAAGGCTGAGTGGAACAGGACAGAGGGCATCCAGTTCATGGTGGCAGAACTGCAACAAAATCGTGACGGAGGCAGCCAACCAAACAGGGCAGCAGAGCAACAGCTCTAGTGTGTCTCTCTGTCTCTTTATATTCCTATCAGTCTCTCTGCCTTAGGATATCTACCCTAGACCACACCCATAGTCTCAGCTCTACTCAGATGGATAATCTCATCAGTACTAAAACACGTAATCCCAGTGACTCATGAGTCAAGTCTCAATCTATAGACGTCTCCGCCCAATGACTACATGAAACTTTGGGGGGACAACTAGACATAAACCATAACAACCATCCAGCAGAAAAGTTTAACCATGAGGCATAAAATCAAAGCCAGATGAGTATACTGAGCTGTAAAAGGCTCAAGTCAACAGCTCCTGACAATGCCAGTTCTGTTAATAACATACTACTGTTATGGAATATTGGACTATGTATACAACTATTTTCTTTTAGCTCCATGAGAAAAAAAATATTTGTGCCAATAGTGTTTAGAAAAGTTATGTTTGCATCTTGTATTCCAAACAACTACTACGAAGAAAACAATATGCATTGTATTAATTATTGTGGCTGTCCTATTAATGTGCTTTGAAACTGCCTCATTGTTATTTCTTATTAAAAGTAACAAAATTATAAAAAATATGTATGGTTTCTACTTGCATCCATTTACCTGTGAAAGCCCTGAGTTTATCTTTATAGCTGAGTGATATTCCATTGTATAAAATTACCATATCATTTTTATCATTTCCTCTGTTGGAAATTTGGGTTGTTTGCAAGATTTAGTTATCACAAATTGTGCTGCTGTGAACATGAGTGCACATATTTTGCTGTGGAATGATGTTTTCAAATCTTCTCAAAAAATACATAGGGCAACAGCTGGTTCAAGTGGTACCTCTAATCTTAGTTTTTTAAGAAATCCTCAGATTTTTCATAGTAGTTGTACTAGTATACATTCTCTACAAAAGTAGAGAAGAGTTTCTTTCCCCCAACAACTCCATTAGTATTTATTGTTGATTGACTCCTTGATGATAACCGAAGGAATCTCAGTATTGTCTTGATTTCTATTACTTGAATGACCAATGCCATTGTACATTTTTTCATGCATTTGTTTACCATTTGTACTTTTTCATCTGAGAAGTATATATTCATTCGTCTGAGATGCCCACTTTTGGACTGTGTTTTTGAATTTTGCCTGATATTTAAAAATGCTCTATACGGACAGATGTTCTTTGTCTGAGGGAAAGTTCCCCCAGTTTGTGGGTTTTCTTTTTGTTCTGTTCATGATTTCTTTTCATGTGCAAAAACTTTTCAGTCAGATATAGCACAGTTGTTGATTCTTGGAAGCATTTTCCATGCAGTTTGTTTTTTGTTCATGAACTCTGCCTACACCTATATCTTCAAGGTTTCTACATAATCTCTCTTCTAGTAGATTTAGTGTTTCTATTTCAATATTTAAATCTTTTATCCATTTTAACTGTGGTTCTGTGCATGTGACAGGCATGGGTCTATTTTTAGCCTTAGGCATGTGGATTGCCAGCTTTTCCCGCACCATTTATTAAAGAGGCTCTTTCTTCCAGTGAACATGCTTGCCCCTTTGTCAAAGATAAGGTAGCTGAGTGTGTTTGCAGTTGTGTCTGCATCTTTGAGTCTATTCTATTGATCCTCAGGTCTATCTCTATGTCACTACCATATTGATTTTATCACAATAGCTTCATAGTATAATTTCAAGATTGTGATTCCACCTGCTTTTTCTTTGTTGCTCAGACATTTTTTATGCTTTTCTAATTCTTTTCTGGTTCCAGATGAATTTTAGAAACTTTTTTTGTTTTAGATCTGTGAGGTCCGCTAATGGTATTTGGATCAGGATTGCATTGTCGTCTATCTTTTTGAAGGCATCATTGAAATCTTACTTGGGTTCGTGGATGATATTAAGGAAAGTGAGAGCTACACAGTGGGATTGTATGGAGGGAGGAGTTTGTTTATTCATCCATTTATTTATTTTGGTACTGTAGTTTGAACTTAGGACCTTACACTTGCCAGGAAGGTGCTTATGCCACTGAGATATCTCCACAGTTGTAACAATTCATTGCATGAATATTCTTTGGGTATAACAACATTGTTATGAACTATAATGTGTATAATATTCATAACATGTAAGCTTCGTGAATTAGACCATTATGATTATTATTTTGCAGAACTGAAGATTGCAAAGAGAACAACCTTGTGCATTGTAGGCAAATGTTCTATTTCTTAGTTACATCTTTTGCCCTCCTTAAAATTTTTATTTTGAGGGGCCCATCGGGATGGCTCAGTGGTCTAAAGTCCCTGCTCGGGGAAGCTTGGGCGGCTTCAGGGACTGTGGTTCGATCCCCGGCACCACATGCTGCGCCAGCCCTGACCTTGGGGTGGGCTGAGATGGCCATAAAAATGAGTGAATAAACAAAGGTTCTGAAACAAGAATAAAAATAATAAATAAAAAAAAATTTTGAGACACATCCTTGCTAAGTTGCTCAGGTTGACCTTCAACTTGTGATATTTTTCGCTCTATTCCCTGAGTATCTGTATCTACAGGGATGCACCATCTCACTTGACCTAGACTTACTTTGAGATGGTTAAAATTTGTTGTTTACTTAGATAAACACATATTTGTTTAGTAAGTTAGAAAATGATGAAGCTAAAATGGTCTCACAGGGGCCAAGCTGATAGCTCAGGTGCAAAGTGTCTTCCTGACAAGAGCATGGTCATGAGTTTGATCTCTGGTTCTGCGAGAAAAAAAAGTGCTCTCAAAGTTTGACTAAGTCCATCTTTGTTTTTCTTGCCCAGTCTTGTTTCTGCTCTTTACATACCACAGACAATGTTTGAGTTAAAGAAAGGGTAGGTATTATGGATGGAGATATGCAAACTTTTAAGAACTTTCTAATGTTTAGATACTAATAACTTTGAATATCCCAACTGAAAGGTTTTCCTTTTAGTAAATTTCTGGAACTGAGTGAGAAGCCTTAGTACTCAAGTGTTTTGCCTTGTAGTGCATTAGCACATTTATGTCCCAAATAAATGCCTCAGAAACGACTGTTTTTAGGCCTACCTTATGAAGGGCATATTTTGCATATAAAATATTATGACTCAGTGATAGAATATTATAGCATTTAGTGAACAATTTAGTGAATACTCCCCCAAGTGTTTTTAGGATGCCAAGTGTAGCTAAATTACATTATGTACGTTTGGCTTACTTATACAAAATGTATTTATTTATAGAAAAAGTAGTTTTTTGAGATGATTCTTTAACATATGTGAATAATTTCCATTGATTTTTTCCTAAGCAGTAAGGGGTCTTTAAGTTTGTATAAATGTGAGAGTTTTTGACAATGGTGGGCTTTGTTGCTTAACCCATTTTTTTTTTTTTTTGCTTAACGCTTTCTTTGTAGATTTATAAATAATGACATGTTTTAAGATGTGCTAAAAAAGTTGACTGCAAAGAAATAGAGAGTAGAATATTACTCACTGGGGGCTGTACAGGATGAAGGAGTGGAGGGAGCTGGGCATGGGTGCCAAAAGGCCTTCACAGCATGATGATGATAGTGCACAATAATTCATTATGTGTTCTACAAAAAAAAAAAAAATTAGAAGAGACATTTTCAAATTTTCCAAGCTCAAACAAATGATTGTTAAAGAGAATAAACTGTTAATTATCTTTATTTGCTCATTACACATCATATATAAGTAGCAAATTGCCACATTGTACCTCTTAAGTATATGTTAATAACTATTAAGTAGTAACACTATGTGTTAATTGAAAAAAACTTAAAATGAAGTTAGTATATTTGTATACAAAAATACATAATGCAAAGAAAATGCTTGAGGCCAGTGACATATGCTATGCACATAAACACTAAATATACTAATTAGGGTAGGAGTAATAACAAACCTTAACTAAAGCTAAACAATTATTTGTTTAGCAATTAAACTAAAATGTATTCTTTTGTAGGTTCACAGTTCTTTAGTTTGAAACCAGGTAGGTCAGATAGATACATCATAAGCAAGTAGAGTCACAGTGTTTGGCTTTTTATTCTGAAAATATTGAACTCTCTTTGAAGGCATCAAGGTTGGAGGTATGTTGAATTAGAAATTATTGACATAACACGTAGGATGAACTCTTGTCTTAAGAGATTTTTGTTTTCTGTAGGTCAAACCAAAATCTCATTTCTCATCTTGTTCCCCTTAATCTGTTCAAGTGAGAGTTTTATTGGTTTGGTTTTCTTTCTGAGACAGGATTTCACCAGTGCACGCTGTTCTTGAGATCACTATATAGCCCAGCCTAGGCTCAAACTTGTAGAAATCCTCCTGCCTCATCATCCCAAGTGCTGGGATTACAAGAGTGTGCTACTACCATTTAGAGCTTTAAGGGAAAGAACCAACATCATTTGTGCTACTCCCAGGTGCACATTAACAATTGTAAATTAGGTTAATTATCATTTGACAATTACATATTTTTTTATTTTTTAAAAGAATACAAAATAGAAAAAGAAAAAGCATTAGAAACGATACAAAATTTCACTAACTAATAAGAATTTAACAGTGGTTGCTGTATTGCATGATACAGCAAATCAATTATTTAGGTTACCCACTGGAAGTTTGCAAAATTTGCTAAACAACAATAACACAACAATAACTTATAAGAAATTGAAAAGAAAAAAATAAGAATTAAAAGAGAAAAAAAAAACTGTTCCTTTCAAAAGACCAGCGGAGATCAGGAATATAATTATCCATGGGGACTGGGAAGATAGTTCAGTAGAATAAGCGCTTGCCTTAGCAAGCGGAAGGGCCTGAGTTCAATCCCCGGTCCCACAAAAAACCAAATAAAACATACAATTATCCAAATTATCCTGCATATATACACATCAATATATCTTTTTTCCTCCTTTCTTTTGTCCTTTTTTTCATCCCTCTTCTCACTGAACAAATTCTAGCCCTTCAACATTATCTATTGTACCTTCTAGATTTTATTTACTCTCGGAGGTTTTCACACTAGCAAAACAATATGATGTTAGCATATGGGAATCTGATGTATTTCACTTAAAGGAACTAGTCTCTAATTGCATCCATTTATCCACAATTTCATTGACTAGTATTGGGTTATTCAGAATTTTTAAATCTTGATTTAGCTTTGGTAGCTCATATGTATCTAGGAATCTGCCAATTTCTTTTGTGTTTCCCATCCTATGAGAATAAAGATTTTGGAAATAGGTGTTGATGATTTTTTGAATTTCTGTATGGTTTACATACCATGATGTCACCCTTTTCATTCCTTATTACATAAATTTTGAATTGTTTTCCTTTTTAAAAATAAGGATGGCTAGGGGTTCATCAGTTTTATTTACTGTTTGAAAGAACCAACTTTTGAGTCATTGTTTGTATTGTTTTCTTAGTCTCTATTGAATTAATTTCTGCTATGATCTTTATGATTTCCTGCTTTCTCTGGGCTATGAGTTTTGATATGCTCTTTTTTTAGTAGCTTGAGGTACAGCATAAGATTATTTATTTGGGCTCATTTTGTTTTTTTGATTTGAGAATTCACCATTATAAATTTTCCTCTTAAGACAGCTTCACTGTGTCTCACTGGTTCTGGTAAGTTGTATCTGAATTTTCATTTGATTTTAAATATTGTTTATTTTCCTCTTTAATTTCATCAGTGGTCCATTGATTGTTCAGGAGGGTATTATTTACTTTCATGTATTTATGAAGTTTTGCTGTTTCTTTTGTCAATATTTTCCAGTTTCATTGCCCTATGGTCAGATAATATGCATGGGATAAATCTGATTCCTTTGCATTCACTTACGCATGCTCTACGTGCTAATATATGGTCTATTTTGAAGATCATCCTGTGTGCAGCTGATGTCTATTTAGATACTTTTGTGTGGAATGCGTTTTAAAGGTCTAAGTCCATTTCTACACAAGTTTGGTTTAGTTCTGCTATTTCCATGCTGATTTTTTGCCTAATTGATCTATATCTTTATGTCAGTGGCATATTAAATTTCCCCAGTACAATTATGTTATTGCTTATTTGATTTTTCATTTTTATTAAGATTTATCTTATATAATTGATGCTCCTACATTGGGTGCATATATTTGAAAAATTATTATCTCTTCCTCTTGCAGTTTTCCCTTTACAATTATGTAGTGATCTTTGTCTCTTAATCATGCTTGGTTTGAAGTTGACATTTTCAGCAACTCGAAGAGCTACCTCTGCTTTTCTGTGGGTTTCTGTGACAGAGTATTGTTTTCCATCCTTTGATGTTCATTCTAGTAATTTCTTCATGAATTTAATGTGTTTCTTGTATGCAGCATACTGATGGATTTTTTTTTCTTGATCCACTCTGCTAGTCTGCTTCTTTTGATTGGTGAATTCAGGCCATTTACACTGATGGTTATAACCAATAAATATTAGCTTATGTGTGTCATGTTGTTTTCCTCCATAAGATCCCTATTTTCCCCCTCCGTTTAATTACCTCTCTGTTTGGTCGTTCTCTTCTTTTGTTGCTCTTGAAGTTGTAGTCATCTTTGTCTTTTTCAAAAATATCTATCAGTACTCTGTAGGATTGGTTTGGCTGTCATGAATTTCTCTAGTTATCCATTCATTATAAAAGTATCTTATCTCTGCATTATATTTGATATTTTTGTAGGGTACATCAATCTGGTTTTATGACCAGAAAAATCTCACTGAAAGCTCTTCTTGATTTGATGGTTTGTGTTGAGAAATTTGCCGTGACTCTGACTGGCTTTCCATTTTAGGTGATCTATTTCTTTTCTGTAACAGTTTTTTTTTTAATATTCTATTCTTTTGCTCAACTTCTGGGATCTTGACCATTTGTGTCTTGGTGAAAATTTATTTTGATTATGACTAGCTGGTGTCCTATATGCCTTCGTTACTGTGTGTCAGATTCTTTTCCCATGCTTGGTGCATTTTCTACTGTAAAAAGTCTTTTTATGTTATTTGTGTTAACTCCAGCTCTTTCACTGATACCTATTAGTCTTATTTTTATTCATGTCATATTACAGCTGTTTTATTGTTATTTACTGATTCCTTGTTTTTTTTAAAGATATCTTTCCTTTCATGTTCAGTAGCTGCAATGTTATCTTCATGAGTTGGAATTCTATCTTCAGTTTCATTCAAGTGGTTTTGCCAGCTTTCAATGGAATTCTTAATTTTCTGAATATCTGTTTGAATCTGTTTCATACATCCTAGTTCTTTCCTGTATTGTTTATTTAATATTTCTATCATTTTCCCATTCCCTTCTATTTTTTTTAGTCTGTCTTCCTTAGATATACTCAGCAATTATTTCTTGGTTGTTTTCATTTTCTTCTTCTTCTTCTTTTTTTTTTTTTTTTACTTGAAAGATTATTTGCAATCTGATTTTCTTCATAGCCTGATGTATTTTTCTTTCTTTACTTCAGTTGCTATCATTTCAGAAATTTGAAGTATATGACTTCCAAGGTCTTCTATGACCTTGTCTAGTGGACTTGTTTTAGGTGGGCTAGAGGTCAGATTTCCTTTTGTTACTTTGTTTTGTCATTTTTGAAGCTCCCAATGTTTTACCTGACTCTGTAGTTGTGGTAGAGATGGTAGAGGTGTGGGATGCAGGTAAGCAAGGCTCTGAGGAGAGTGGAAGTGCAAGGTAGGCTTACCAAAGGGCCTGCTGTGTGGGGCTAGTGTGACTTTCACCTCAGTGCAGAGCTCAGGGAAGCCACAGCTCAAGAAGAATCTGCTGATTATGAGGGTAGGTCAAAGTTCTATAAGGCTCTGTCAATAGTAGGTTGGCATAGGGTAGGGCTCATCAAAGCTCCCAGCTACCTGTGGCAGCCTTCTGAGCACCTGGTTTCAGGTCTCTGCAGCAGTCTTTCTGTGTGAGGATGGATGGCTGGGGCTCAACTGAGCTCTGGTAATGGTGGTGGGTCAGGGTAGGGCTCACCATGTATCCTTGGTGGTCCTCCATTTGAGGGCATGTGACTAGGGCTCAGCCAAGCTCTCGAAAGGGTAATGGGGGGAGACAGGGCAAGGCACACCAATTCCCTCAGCAGTCTTCTGAGTGAGGAGAGCTGGCCAGGGTTCTTAAATGTTTCATTTTTAATTTCTTTCTCTCTTTCTTTCTTTCTTTCTTTCTTTCTTTCTTTCTTTCTTTCTTTCTTTCTTTCTTTCTTTCTTTCTTTCTTTCTGCATTAAGTATTCAACTCAGGACCTTGAGCTTTCTAAGAAGATCCTTGTGCTGGTAAACTACATCCCTAGTTTATTTTTAATTTTTAAAAATGTTTATATTTTTTAATATAAACATGTAGTCTCGCCGGGCGTGGTGGCGCACACCTGTAATCCCAGCACTCGGGAGGCTGAGGCAGGAGGATCGGTGCGAGTTCGAGACCAGCCTGGGCTACAAAAGTGAGCTCAAGGCCAGCCTGAACTGCACAGTGAGACCCTGTCTCAAAAAGACAAAAAACAAACAAACAAACAAACAAACAAACAAACAAAACAAAACAAAAAAAAACATGTAGTCTCATGTAGTTCAGATTAGTTTTTTGCTTTGGTCTTTTTGAGACAGGGTCTCCGTATGCAATTCAGACTGGTTTTGAGTTCCCTTTGCAGCTCACTGTGGTCTTGAACTCCCAATGATCCTCCTGCCTCAGCTTCCTGAGTTCTGGGGCTACATGCATGCACCACCATGCCTGGCTCCCTTAAGGCTAGCTTTGAACTCATGGTGATCCTCTTGCCTCAGCCCCTGGGATTCCAAGCATGTATCACCACCCTAGTCCATATGTATGTATGTATGTATCTATCTATCTATCTGTAATTTTTAATTAATTAGCTAAGTAGTTAATTGTGGTTCTGAGCACTGAATCTAGGATCTCATGTCCAGTAAGCATATACTCTGTCTCTGAGCTACATTTCTAACTCTGCAATCTACATGTTTTATAAAAAATAAAGAGAAGACTCTAGTGCAGTAGTTGCTTTAGAATCTTTTATGGGCATTCTGGGGGATAGTTCCAAAGATTTGGATATGAATGTCAGAGGTAACTAAGTGCAAGAGGGCAGTTATACTATAACTTGAGAATTCAATGTTTTATATCATCTGTAAAGTACACTGAGATTTCTATAGCTGTGTCACCATGAGAGATTTAACTGTTCTATCTATGCTTCAATTTCTCCATCTGAAAATGAGATAAAAATAGTATCTTTTATGAGGTTTAGCTGTGAGGTATAACTACATGCCTATGTACCTGTGAGGTAAACTTCATGATTAGAAGAATGCCTAGGTAGTGATTAATATTCAATAAACTATTGTTATTACTACTTCTATAACTACTTTATTAGCTTCTGAGGATGTGATTACATTTTATTTATATTCTGCTCTCATTAATTTTGCAGTTATACTTCATGGTTTGTAATTTTGTTCAGGATAAAGTTTCTTTTTTAACTGTATTCATTTGACCACTTATAACTGTCAATTGTCTTTGTACTGGACTGTAAGGCTACTGGAAAGATAATGAGGAAAAAAATCTATGATCATTGTTCTTTTCTCTTACAGTCTATTAAGCGAGATATACATGAAAACAAACATATTTAGTACAATATGTTAGGAGCTCTAGTGGGGGCCTGTAGTTTGGGAGGGAATATACATGAACTCTTGGAGCAATGTCCCCTTCTGCAGAGAAGGTAGAAATCTGTTTCTAAGACAAGAAGAGAATGTAAAATTAAAGATCTAAAGACATGAGGAAGTCTGTGTATTTTCTGGAAAATGCTGGCATGTGAAACATAAAGGAGGCATTTTTGGCTGGTAATGTTGGACTGATATTTAGACTGAATTCTGCAATTATGTATATGAAGAACTATTTTTTAATATTTTTACTAACAGGCAATAATTTACTGGGGAATAAAAATGTTTAATTAGACATTATGACAATTAAATGGAATTCTCAACTGGATCAGCTTTGGAGCCATCCTGGAGATTAGTACAGCATTCCTTTGAGTGGGACTGGGTATCAGTCAATCATAGACTTACTGCTCTCAAACCATAAACCAAATGAGGGTCTTCTTTAAATTGCATGCATGAAGTACTTTTTCCTACCAGTAGAAAAACTGAATAATGCAGATTTTCATTAAGATCACTATAAGACTGACAAATATGGTCTATACTTCAATGTTCTAGACACTGAAATTGAAGATGGACACTCAAATTAAGGCAGCAGCACTGAAGACACAAGGACAAAGGATGGATCCCTGAGTCGACTTTTAGGATGCATCCAAGTAACTAAGAAATCTTTGGGAGACCAGAGAAAGGAGAGAGATATTCAGCTTTCTTCCACAGACCCCTTAGTCTCCTGAAAGGGACTTGCACAGAACACGGCAGTGAGCTCTAGACGTTGGACTGAGTCCTTCAGTCTCCAGTGTGCAGACGCCCTCTGCATGCTTCCTTATCTGACTCTGTGGCTGGCAGTCATAAGCCAATCTTGTAATTTCTTGAACATTTGTACATCTTACGTTATGTCTGTAAAACTGTGTAAACTGTGACTGCTAGTAAAACTGTGACTGCTACACGTGATGAGTTCTATTTCCACCTATCTTCTGCAAGTGTTATGATTTCTTTTTTTCATATATGGCTACACAGTACCCCACAGTGTGTATATATATACACAACTTTTTCTTTACGGATTCTTCCACTGATGGACACTGAAGCTAGTTCCATAACTTGCCTATTTTGAATTTTGCTCAGTAATTATGGATGTGCAGGTATCTCAGCAACATATTGACTTTGATATCTTCAGGTACTGTATATACTAAGAAGTGATATAGTGGAATCATATGGTAGATGTATTTTTAGTTGAGAACTTACATGTTGATTTCCATAGTGGCTGGGTTAACTGACATCATTGCCCATAGTGGACCAGTGTTCCTTTTTCACTGTGCTGTTGTCACATTTATTCCATGTGTACTTGGTTATAGTCTTTCTGACTAGGGTGAGATGGAGTCTCAGTGTAGTTTTGGTTTAATTTCCATGATGATTAAAGATGTTGAATATTTTTAAAGTAATTATTGACTATGATTCATTTTTTTTCCTGTAAACTACATCCACTTTCACCTCCTATTTATTTGTTTTCAATGTTGCTCACTACCGCACTTCATCTGCTAACTTTCCTGTTTCTTCTCACTATTTTTTCTTTTTAAAATTACTTTTAATAAGAAAAACAAAGTGACAGTTTCAAAACATGTTAGTAGTACATTCCCAATAATTGATACAATACACTATGTTTTTCAAGTGCTCAAATTTGTTGCACCATGATTTAAAAAAAAAATTCCTTAGCATAGGTCATAGCTCACTAGTAGTTTCTCTCCCTCATCTCTCGCCTGTTTTCCATGTTCCCCAGACTTTGTCCTCTGATTTAGACCGAATGCTGCGTGGCCCAGGCAATTCTTGCGTTGGGATGCCCCAGCATGGTTATTTCATGGAAGTGCTGCTGACTTCTTGACACACAGTCTTTCCTTGGTTTTACTACCTTCTCTGCTCTGGTGCATATAAGGTAGATCTTATGTAACTTTGAATGTCTGACAATATTTTATATTGATACTTTTTTAATAGTTTGGTTAGTTATAGAATACTAGATTAAATATCATTTCCCTCGTATTCTTATAAGCATTGTTGTACATCGCTTGGCATCTATAGTGTTATATTGAGAAGTTTAATGCCACTCTGCTTACTATTGTTTTGTTTTGTGGGTTTTGTTGTTGCTGTCTTTTTTTCTCATTAACTTTATTGAAAGTCAATTATTATATAGCATTAAAATTGTAGACAAATATTGAAAAGTGAAAGACAAGATGTAGACAGTTAATTTTAGAAGTCTAAAATGAATACATAGCATGACATTAATAATAGATCGCACATTGTAAATAAATTATTTACAAACTTAAATGTATCTAACAATAAAAATTGTTCACAATAAAAATGAAGAATTTACAGATCAGTTATATAACAGTTTACTTGGTCAAAATCAAGAAATATATTAATTTTTTCTTAAACTAGGGTGACTATATGATATTTACATATGTAGATCTGGTTTATTTCACTTATGAGTGTGTGTTCAAGACATATCCATTTATATACGAAGTCTTCTAGTTTATCATTCTTTATAGCTGAGTAATATTCCATTGTACAGAAGTACCACATCTTTTTCAACCATTCTTCAGATGATGGGCATTTTGGTTGTTTCCAAGATTTGGCTATCACAAATAGTGCTGCTGTGAACAAAGATGCACAGATATCACTATGTTATGATGTTTTCAGTTCTTCTGGGAAAATTCCCAGTAGAGGTATAGCTGGATTGAATGGGATTTAGAGTTCTAGTTTTGTAAGGAGTCTTCACACTGCTCTCCATAATGGTTGCACCCATCTTCATGCCCACCAGCAGTAGAAAAGTGTTCCTTTTTCTCCACAGTCTCTCCAACATTTGTTTTTGCTTGATTTCTTTATGGTAGTCATTGTTTCTGGAGTGAGATGGTATCTAAGTGTTCTTTTAATTTGCATTTCATGAATGGCTAGTGATGTGAAGCATTTCTTTATGTATTTGTAGATTTGTTGAATTTCTTTCTCTGAGAAGTATGTGTTCATCTCAGATGCCCATTTCTGGATTGGGTCTTTGAATTTTGGGACCTTAATGTTTTTTAGTTCTTTATGATATAAGACCTTTGTCTAAATACTTATTATTTAAAAACTTCTCGAAATTAGTGGGTTGCCTTTTCAGTCTGTTGGTAATTTTTTTTTTTTTTTTTGACATGAAAAAAACTTCTCAGCTGGAGGAGGTCCCAGTTGTTGATTCTTTCAAGTGTTAAGTGTACATTTTGATTTTTGTCCATGAACTCTTCATCTACCCCGATGTCTTCAAGATTTCCTCCCCACTTTCTCCTCTATGAGATTTAGTGTTTCTCTTTTAACTTTTAGATCTTTAACCCATTTTGACTTTAGTTTAATGCATGATGATAGACGTGGGTCAAGTTTTAGTTTACGGTATTTAGAGAGCCAGTTTTTCCAGCACCATTTGTTAAAGAGGCTATCTTTCTTCCAGTAAACATGTTTGGTCCTTTTGTCAAAAATAAAGTGGCTAAGTGTGTTTGTAGTTGCTTCTGCATCTTCTAATTTATTCCACTGATCCTCAGGTCTATTTTTTTCCCAATATCTTGCTGATTTTATCACATTAGCTCTGTAGTATAACTTTAGGTCAGGAATTGTAATGCCACTTGCCTTATCTTTGTTGTCCAAGATTTTCTTTACATTTCTAGATCTTTTCTGGTTCCAGATAAATTTTAGGACTGATTTCTCCAGGTCTGTGAGGTATGTTAATGATATTTTGACAGTGATTGCTTTAAATCTGTATAACAATTTAGGGAGTATGGCCATCTTCACAATGTTGGTTCTTCCTATCTAGGAGCAGGGAATCTTTTATTTTCTGAAATCCTCTAGGATCTCTTTTCTTCAGAGTACTGTAGTTTTTATTGAAAATGTCTTTTACTTCTTTAGTTAGGTAAATTCCCAAGTATTTCTTTCTTTTTTTTTTTTTTTTCTTCGATGCTATTTAAAAGGTATTGCTTCTCTAATTTCTCTCTCAGTGTGTTTGTTATCTGTGTAGAGGAATGCTATTGGTTTTTGTGTGTTGACTTTGTTCCCTGCTATGCTACTGAATTTGCATATTAGTTCTAGTAGCTTCTTGGTGGAGTTTTTGTCTTCCAAGTAGGTTATCGTGTCATCTGCAAATAGTGATAGTTTAACTTGTTTTTTTTTTTTTTTTTTTTTTACCTAGTCTTCTTCCTTTTATTTCTCTCTCTTGTCTAATGGCTGTAGCTAATGATTCCAGAATTATATTGAAGAGGAGTAGCAATAGGAGACATCTTTGTCTTGTACCAGATCTCAGAGTAAAAGACTCTAGGCTGTCCCCATTTAGAATTATGTTGCAACTGCATCTTTAGTACTAGTGAAATTCAGTTTCTGTCTGAATTCAGAGTCCAATTTGTTCAGAAACCCTCTATGTGCCTCTTGCCATCTTGAGCTCTGCTCCTTGCTTACTTGAATTCAGCTCCTTGACCTCTAGATGAGTTGAATCTGGTTCTGCCTCGCTCTGGGAATTGGAGCCACTAAATGGACTTTGAGCTCAGTTGCCCCTTTCCAAGATGGCCACCAAACAATCATACTCTTCTGGGGGATGTTTGAACTCAAATAACTCAGCAGCCACCACAGTTCAATGCATCCACTTCTCTGTTCCACTGATGCATTTCTCCATGGAGGCCTCTGGGGTCACCAGTAGTCGCTGTGTTTGCAGGTTCTAGTTGCCCCTTACACACAGTGATTCAGGGCTTAAGGAAAAAGTGCCACTTGCCATTTCCTTTTTCTGTGTTGTTGTCTCTCTTTTTTTTAAAATTCTTTTTTTAAAAAATTTTTATTTTCTTGTTTCAGAACCTTTGTTTGTTTAGTCACTACTTTTTATGGCCGGCTCAGCCCGCCCCAAGGGCAGGGACTGTTCACTCTCTTGATGGACTTTAATTTTCACCTGAGCTCCTTGCTGGGTCCCTGGGCCCACTTACCTTTTTCGTCTTTTCTTCATGTCACTGTATTCTAAAGTCTGGGTATCTAATCTCAGAATGGCTGTTTCTCTACTCTGTACCACATCTCTGTCTTCCCAGAAATCCTTCTGAAGCCAGGATCTTGGTACTAAGCTGCATTTTCTTCCCTTTTTTTTTTTTTTTTTTTTTTTTTTTTTTTTTTTTTTTTTTTTTTTTTTTTTTTTTTTTTTTTTTTTTTTTTTTTTTTTTTTTTTGACTTGAGATAGGATATCTTTACAATTTTGAATTCTCCAATCTTACTGCCTCGGTCTGCCATAGTACTGGGATTTCAAGCATGCATGATGAGACCAAGCCTTTAGCTTATTTTTAAATTGAGCAATTAGTTTCTTTCTTATTGACTTATAAGCCTTTCTTATATATTTTGAAAATTAACATTTTGTTAAATATGTGGTTGACAAAAGTTTATAGGATTCTATACGATGCTGTTTCTGTTTTATTTTCCTTTGTGATGGCCGCTTTTACGGGTTATGTGTAGTTGTTCCCCAAAAGCCTTATGCAGTCATTGAGGTGCAGTTGTACAGTTGAATTAATTCATGATCAAATGAATTACCGCAACACGGAGGAGATTACTGGTCTCAGTACTGATGCGATTATGGGAAGGAATGCTACACCCAGCCTGGGGTGGATACCCTGAATGTAACATAAGAGAGACAGAGAGACAGGCTTGCTCGCTGTAGCCACTGTTGCTGTTACTCCTCCCTTCAGAGCGTCCCCTTTGCTGGTGCCATAAATTACTGCTTTCTGTAATGTGCCTTGGATCCAGCTGAGTATGGGCTAAAACCTCTAGTAACTGTGAACTGTATAAATCTTTCCTTCCTTCATTTTGTGCACTGGGTATTTGTCCCAGCACTGAGAAAAGGATAACAGCTTTTAAAGTTTGTGTATTTTCACTCAGCTATTTTTGCTTTTGTTGTTTGTGTTTTTGGGTCATATCCATAAAATCATTGCTTAGACCACCAACAAGAAGTTTTCTCCAAATCTAGATGTGGGGCCACACACCTATAATTACCACACTAAGGAGGCTGGAGCAAGAAGATTATTTCAAGTTGAAGAGCCTGGGCTACAAAGTGAGCTGAAGATCAGCCTGAAAGGCAAAGTGAGGCCCTGAGTCTAAAAGAAAAAAGAAAACGAAAAAAAAAAAAAAAAAAAAAAAAAAAAAAAAAAAAAAAAAAAAAAAAAAAAAAA
>PVJA010013885.1:0-31819 GCA_004027025.1 Myocastor coypus | reverse complement strand
GCCCTCAGGGCAGGCTGAGCCAGCCATAAAAGTAAATAAATAAACAAACAAAAGTTCTGAAACAAGAAAAAAATAAATAGAAAAAAAGAAAACAAAGGTGAAAAAGAGAAGAAACTTTCTTCATACATGTTCTAAAAGTTCTGTAATACCATTTATAAATCATTATTATTATTAATATTATTATTATTTGGTTGGTATTGGGGATTCAATTCAGGACCTTCTTCCACTTGCCAGGCAAGTGCTTATTTTACTGAGCTATTTCCCTGGCCCAATACTTGTTATTTTTGACAATACTTGGTCTTCTTTTTTTCTTTTGGCCAGCTAAGCCCACCCTGAGGGTGGGGCTGGCACAGCATGTGGTGCTGGGGATTGTATCTTAGTCCCCTGAATCTGCTGAAATACTTGGTCTTTTTTATATTTGTTGTTTGTGTTTCGAAGACAGGGTCTTCAGGATTTTGGTACTTTTTCTTCTCATCACAAATTGCTTCTTGATAATATTTGTTGATAGTTGTTTGAAAATATCTCTGTGTTGCCTGGTGTGTGTGTGTGTGTGTGTGTGTGTGTGTGTGTGTGTGTGTGTGTATGTGTGTGTAAGAAGACCCGTCTTCAGAATAATCTTTCAACTTCAGCCTTTAAATTTGAAACTAAGGGCTTGCCAGATATCTCAGCAGATTAATGCGCCTGCTTAGGCATACAGAGGGGTTTCCATCCCAGGCTTGCCTTAATGACTCAGCCTCTGGGGCATGCTGAGAGGGCAAGTGAGACTGAGCCAGGTGGCCCACACCTGTAAGTTCAGTGCTTGGAAGGCTGAAAGCAGGAGGATCACTATAAGTCCTATCTATAGTGAGACCCTATAAACTCTGTATTAAAAAGTACATTAAAAAATTCAAAACCAAATTTGTTATGTCTCTTGCCAGTGACAAACCTTAAGGCAAAAGGCAAACACAAATCACAAAATGGTGATGTGTTGTGTCTTTGAAGGCACATTCTGTGAGTCTGGGTAAAATTTAGACTGTATGGTCTACTTGAACACCATAAATTCTTCAATAGACACATGGTTATATGGTGTGGCTTTTTTTTTTTTTTAAATTTTTGTGCATTGCAGTTGTTCTTACAAAGCTAAGGGGGAAAAAAAAAAAAAAAAGACCAGTAGCTGTTGTAGGAAATGTCACTGTTGTTTTCAAGCTATTTTATTCATTCGTCAAGAAATGTCCACCTTATGGAATTCTTATTTTTTAAATGGCATGATATTAGTGGTGAAGAGAAGAAAAAAAGAGGCTTGTTCTAAGAACAATTCATGTATAAAAATTGTGTTTTTTGATAGGAAAATAACATGTAAGCTTTGATACATTTGATGCTGTTAAAAAACTTTTTTTTTTTTCCCAAAGGATCAAACAACACAATACAGTTAGTAGAAAAACTCGATCACTTCAAATGTGTAAATCACTATTATATGGAGATGTGCAGGTCACTCTACTATAGTCAGAAGGATGCAAATGTCTATGAGAATTGTGCAATTTATACTTTACTGAAAACTTATGGTGCAAATGAGTGTAATGCCTATTGTTAAAAAATCATGTATTTTTAGCTATCCATGTAAATATCTCTAGGTTATAAATATTTACTAAAGAAAGAATCAATCTCTAATAAAAATTAATTATAATGCAAGGACAAGATAATATCATATTTAGACTTTTAATAATCAAACACCAGAGAAAGGAGTCATATAAAACCCTTGTAACCTGCGTTCTTTCTTATTGAGACACACCAGACAAAGAATTTATTACCTAAAATTATCCTTTTGAATATTAAGTTAGCTGGAGGCTTGAAGGTTTTCTTTTTAATGTTATCAAGGAATTCCTGGTTAACCAATTCATAAAGTGCAACTCAGAGTTTGAGGGACAGTGTGCAGTAGAGAATGGCAAGAGATGTGTTTGCAAACAGAAAGTAGGAGCTGGATCACGCGGGACCCATTAGAGACAAGAATTCCATAAATTTCGAATCAATGGGAATTTCTTAATGAATAAAATAGTGTGGAAACAGTGTTAGCCTTCAGAATGAGGCAAAATGATGTAGGGGACATGTTTCTTTGCTTCATATGTTATATTCTCTTATTTCAGAAATTACAGCTGTGCCTCATGAATTTTCCAGCACTTTCCACATTGTGCTGTCTTTTAACAGCAACCTCTTTGTCACCACCTAACTCTTAGCAACCATTGATTTATTCTTTATAATTTCATCATCATTTAAAAATGTCATATAAATGGAATCATATAGTTGGTAACCTTTTGAGATTAGTTTTTTCATTCAGCATAATTCCATGCCACTGACTTTTAACACTTAGAGCAATGAAAGTATATTAATGAAATAAATGATGATGATGGAATTGATATTTTAAAATAAGAATTTCTATGTGTTACCTGTTTTTTTGACCCCTTACCCAAAAATGCTTTCTTCAGTGAGTACCCCAATTCACTGCAGATCATCACCCTATTAACCCAAGTAAAAAACTTTTATTGACAACATGGAATCAGGAAGCATGGATTAAGCTTGATGTTTCATCTACAAATATATCATTTCTGGCAATGAATTCAAATCAAAGGGTTCTATTTAATGGCCAAAAGAGTATTTTCACCTGGGAAAGTTTCTAATGAAATTTGTAAGTTTCTGATGAAGTTAACAGATGTTTGGTAGCTATGAGGCCTGCAGAAATTGGGAAGACTAAACTGTAGATCATAATACAAAGAAGCTATTACTGGGTAGGAATGAGGAGAGCTGGTAAGACTAACACAATGTTGATGTCTTTGCACAAAAAGCACATTACTATCCTTATTTTACAAATGAGAATAGAGACTGTGAGAGCTTAAATTATTTGCTCAAACTTATAGACTTGAAAGCAAGATTAGAACTCAAGAAGGTAAGGTTAGCATCTAAGTCTTTCAAAGAACTAACCACCTCTGTCTCTGCCTCTGTTTCTGTCTCTCAAAAGAAAACATATAAGAATTGAAAAATTTAAATTTAGAGACTCAATCCAAAAGTGGGAAGCTGAGATGAATACACACTTCTCAGATGAAAAAGTACAAAGGGCAAATCAATATATGAAAAAATATTCAAATCATGGGTCATTCAAGAGATACAAATTAAAGCAACACTGAGACTTTATCTCATTCCAGTAAGAATGTCTATCATAAAGAAATCAACCAATGATAAATGCTCCTGAGGATATGGTGAGAATGTAGACTTGTGCAACTACTGTGGAAACAATGTGGAGATTCCTTCAAAATCTAGGTCTAGATGTCCTAGTTAGTCCAGCTATCTCCTTTCTTGGTACCATTCCAGAATAATTCAAGGTATTATACTACAGCAATATATGAACATCCGAGTTTACAACAGCACAGTTTTTAATAGCTAAATGCTGGAAACGACCCAAATGTCCATCAACCGATGAACAGATAAAAAAGATTTTCTTTGCACAATAGAGTAATACACAGTCATAAAAAGATAAAACTTGAGACAATTATAGCTAAATGGATGAACCTTAAGACCATACTCTTAAGTGAAATGAATCAGACACACATGTGTAAACGTTGCATTGTCTCTCTGGTGTAAAATACTGAGAGTGTAAATAAGAATCAAAATGTATAATAAGTATTGTGAAACAGGAAAAAGTTGTTCAAATGGGAAGGGAAAGTAGGGAGGGGATGGGGCAAAGGAGGATGGGAAAATAAAAAATTAATAAAAGAATGATAAAGCGGAAACAAAGCTTTGTAACTAAGACAGGGGAAGGGCTGAAGGGAGGGGAACAAGAAAAGAGAGGAATCAAGATATAACATGCACGGGTACAAATTTCTCATTATGAATGCTATCATTTTGTATATCTAAATTGTACCAATAAAAATTAGGAAAAGAAAATACAAAATCAGGAACAAGAATAAAGACAAAAGAAAACACAGTATGCGACAGGTGTGGGGACAGAGGGCATTTCATGTGGGATTGGAATTTGAGAAGGCTGTATGTTGACTGAAGTGGAGTGGCCATGTTAAGTAGTTCGTGGGACTTGAGAATGTTTACTTATATTTAAGACTAGCAAGGGGAATATCTTTACCTAGAGCACTTATTCTCAAAGTGTGATTCCCAATCTAGCTTCATCAGCTAACTTAGAAATTACAAATGTCTAGAGCTAGGCTTTGTGAATCAGAAACTCTGAGAGTAAATCCTATAAATCCATGTTAATAAGCCCTGCAGGTGCTTCGGATACATTACACAGTCAGGGAACCATTCACCCCATAATGAGAATGCTGATCTTTGATAGAATATCAATGTGAAGACTGGAAAGTTCTATTTGACACATTTCCCTGAGCTGTGATCCTTCAAGTCAATAAGGCCTTTGGTAGCTGAAAGAGATGGTTTTATAAGGGAATTTCATATGAGCTGACTTGAAACTTGTTTTTTGATTTTCATATTTTTGCAGGTGTAGCTCCTTTGGACTTAAATTATAAATTTTGATATCTTTGAATTCATTCCCGCTTCTTTAAAGTATTCTCTAAATTTGGATATACTCTTTTTCCATCTGACTTACCTTTTGTAAGGAAATTATGGTATGGGATGGAATTTGGTAAACTGAATACCTTTCAAACTGGAGTTTGAATTTTATTTTAGTTATTCATAAAATTTTTAGAAAAATAGTGGCACAATAAATTACATTTTTAGAGAATCATTTTAGAAACTGTTTTTAGAATAAATTCCATGGAAGTGTGTTAGGAAGTATGTGCAACAGGCCAGATATGAGAAGCCGATGTGTCAGTGTTGATGGGGAATGCTAGGGAAAAGAGTGAAATGTGAGAAAGTTTAGGGAGAAAACCCATTGTAACATGTGGATCATTTTGCCATATATATATAGAGAAAAAGAATAAATAATGAGTTATTTTTATTTATTTATTTATTTTTGCGTGACCAGGGATTGAACTAAAGCCTTTGTGCTTGTCAGGCAAGCACTTATTCTCCTGAGCTATTTCCCTGGCCCCCTAAAAAATCTTCATAAATGTGGAAGTAATGAATGCTATTGGCAAAACATATGGAGCTCAATTCAGGTGTCTTGTCTTGGGCAATTAATCAGATGATTCCTGAATGTGTTCAATCTGACAATAACAGTGAAACACCGCAGTGTTACTGCTCATTAGGTAAGTGAATAAATCATGCCTTCCCTAAGACTCTAATGGTGAAATTGGATTGTCTCAGGAAAATTGTGATTTTTCTGACTTGAATTTCATTAATTCCAACATGTTTGCTCAGTAGATCTCTGTGAGCCTTACAGCAGGTTATTTCAGATAGTCTCCAAGAAATGGAAATAAAGACAATTTCAACTCTGAAAAAACATGGCCCCTGAGTGTGATAAACCTTTTGAAGGTTGTTAGGATGGTCAAGGTCAGTGAGAACTCAGAACATAAGAGAACCTATGCAATAACATCCAATAACTCTTTTCTGTTCAAAGAAGATTATGGGGCTATAGAGGAAAGGGATCGAAGATATATATTGTACCTAAGGAGAGTCACCTACAGAGAAAACATTCCCTCAGGCTTTCACAGAGAGCAAATTGGTCAAGTAATGGCAGTGACTCATTCAGATGGCTGACACACAACAGTTCTACAAAGCACGGCATGTGGTTTCAAAGTAAACCCTGAATGGATTTAACTGACCTTGGGAGATAAAAAAGTTATACGTTTCATTATATAGGTCTTGCTTGAACTTGCCCTTAACCACCCAGCAGAAAATTTAACCATGAGGCATATAACATAAAGCTAGATTAGTATGTTGAGCTCTAAAAGGCTTAGCAGCTTCCATCATTGCCGGTTTTGCCAATCATACACTGTGATTATGGAACATTGGATTATGTATACAACTACTTTCTCTTAGTTCAATGAGAAGAAATTTGTTATGCCAATAATGATTAGAAAAATTATCACGTCTACACCCTGTGCCTTGTGTTACTACTAGGAGGACAACAATATGCATTGTATCAAATACTGGAAATGTAGTATTAACATGTTTTAAAACTGTCACATTGATATTTCTTATTAAGTGCAATAAAAAGCAACATGGCCCTTGAACAGGGTTTCGTTGGTAGGAGGGCTTGTGATTGCAGCAAGGGGTGGTTATTATGGACTATGATCATGAGAATGCGTGTACTTTAGGATAGGAGGGGTTTTATTTTATTTTATTTTATTTATTTTTTTTTAATTTTATTTATTATTTTTTTTCTTGTTTCAGAACCTTTGTTTATTCACTCATTTTTATGGCCAGCTCAGCCCGCCCCGAGGGCAAGGCTGGCACACCATGTGGTGCCGGGGATCGAACCGTGGTCCCTGAAGTCGCCCAAGCTTCCCCAAGCAGGCGCTTTAGACCACTGAGCCAATCCCCCCAGGCCCAAGGAGGGGTTTTAAATGCAGAAGGGATTTATACAGAACTAGAAGGAAATAGAGGGTTTTAATTGGAAGAAGGGGTATTATTTGTTTCAGTAATTTTTGGCTCTTGGAATCTGATCTTGCAGGTATTGTACAATGTTCAGCAGAGTTGGAGACATGAAAATATATCAGAACATGACTGTGGTCTTAAAGAGATTTCTTGCTTGAGTAGAAGTTCTAATACATGAAAGAACTCATCTGTTTTCAAATGGAGAAAGTTTCATAGGCTTCACTTCATATACTGTGAAGTTGTATCAGAATTTGGAGTTTGGAAAATAATATGATGGAATTACTTAGTTGCATGGAAAATTCATGAAAGAAGTACATTTTCTCTGTACCAGATATATACTTATGCCATATCATATTTACCTGACAAGCTATCTTTGATTTTAGTTTTTATTTTTTCATTCTTTGGGGATTTATAATAAGCTTTATAAAAAGTATAAAATAATTCCTGGGTCCCCAAAAACAGTGACATCAGGGTGCGTAAAACATTTATAAAGAAATTCTGATACATCTCTGGAGGCCATCCCTGTAATCCCACTGTTACAATAGGTGTCTGAGGAGCATATTAATATGTCCATTAGCAATGTGAGTGTATTTCATTTTTGGATCAAGCAGCCAAAGGAATATTTCTCTTTTTCTTTTCTTTTTTTGATTGCCCTACCTGGGCTATAACTAGCTGAACATTTACAACTCTGAATGATATAATGCAATTAAGACTCTTTATAACATTCTAATTTGCATATCTCATTATATAGAGTGATGCTATTAGAAGACATGTGTTGAAGCTTTCAAAGTGATTACAATATGTGAATGTATTAGAGATGAATATTCTTTGCTGAGCTATGGTTGTGCAGTATTTGGCATCCACTAGTCAGTGAATCTTGAGAAAGTGAATTTTATGAGCAAGTGCCAATCATACTTATTTTTTTCTCCTCTATTAACTGAAGCACAGAAGTCCAAAATAAGGCATGAATGCTGTAAAATGGACTCTTTTAAAGGCAGTAATTATTTGGGTGTAATTACCTGGACATCTTATTTTCTGTTTGCCTTTGCAGATCTGTTTTTGAACCTGCTCTATGACCTGGGAGCTAACTTGGATTGACTACATCATTTGATATCTAACTGTGGGCTGGGTTTGACTACTATGAGGTCCTAGCAATAAAGACAGGATGAAGTATCTGTTTTTCTGGCTTCTTTCTCTTAAGAAAGAATTGGCAGAGACTTCATTTTAGAGATAAATTCTGTGTCATAAATAAAACTTCAGAACCCCTCAGGTATGCAGGTTCCTTTTCTGAGCTCTACAGGGGAGCTCCTATAATGTGTCCACAACATTTGTTTCTGTTAAAGGGAAAAAATATTCTAAAGTTGAGAAATACAAATTTAAAAGACATTTTAGGTATTTCAATTAAACAAGTGAAAAATGTGAGTGTCCTGATTAGATGTAAATAAAAGACTCATCCTCTCCCTGTGTGTTTATTAAAAAAGAGCCAAAAGAAAATAACTTATAAAATTAATAAAATATGAATCAATAGTGATAATTCAAAAGATTAAATTAATGTAAAATATTCTGACTGAGAAATAAAGAAAACATTTTTAATCATACTAAAAGCAATAATTCATTAAAAGGAAAAGATAAATTATGAATAGAATGAGTAGGATCTTGACTTGTTTGATAATCTAATTAAGAAACAGAAATGAATCATACAGACACATTGGAGAATAATATAAATTTGTTGGTACTTTGACATGAATTACTGACATTGATAAAATATAAAACTTACAAGATGCTATAATGAGGACACTTAGGACAAACTGTTAATGACTACTGTCACTTCAGAGAGAATTTAATGTTAGTTACTACCCGAGGAAATTTGAAATGTCTTCTAAACTTACAGATTAAACATAAAGAATTTGGCAAAAGCTTTGCCAAATTTGATAACAGATAAAAAAATGATGTGACATAACAATATGAGTTATGAAGCTATAAATAACTTTCTAAACTGTCAGTGATGAAAAACAAACTTTAATTCATTATGTAGAGAAAGTACTGACAGATTTCTCTCTCCTCTCTAGTACATAGTACAGAATATGAAGATATTAGAATATACAAATAAGAATTGTCATAAGGTATCAGAAGTCTGTCAGTTAATTCAGAAACCATTTGTTTTTCATTAGGATAGTGGCATTTCTTAGATATCAAACATTTGTGATTTTTTTTTTATTGGTTGTGACACTTAATTTTGGATGTGAAATTTTGTTTTCTTATTCTTTAAAAAGAGTCCCCCAAATTATATAAGCTTGAAAACTTCAGTCTGGGCTTGGGACATAGCTCAGTGGTGTAAGTGTCTGCCTGCCAAGTTCCAGAACCCCACTTTGATCCCCTGTATCATATGCTGTGTTGGCCTTGCAAGGGGCACACTGTGCCTGCCACAGAAGCTGGGTGGCGTGATGTGCGCCTGCAGTTTCAGTGCTAGGGAGGTTGAGACAGGATGAACACAATAAGTGGGAGCTGAATAGCGAGACCCTGTACCAAATCAATAAATAAAAAAAATTACAAACAAGCTTCACTTAGCCCTTGTCATGATGGTTCTATTGATGGATATCTAGGCTGTTTCCAAGATTTAGCTATTACAGGCCAATGAAATAGTTCAGCAGACTAAGTGTATACTTTGGCAAACACAGGGACCGGGGTTCCATCCCCAGTACTGCACACTGTGCCAGCTTTGTCCCCGGGGTGGTCTGAGCTGGAGACCCAATCTGGGCATGGTGGCTCATGCCTATAATCCCAGAATGGATGAGGCTGAAAACAGGAGGATAACCATGAGTTAAATCTGAGTAGGGAAACATAGTGTGAAATACACAAAATGAAGAAAGAAAGAACCCCCCCAGCCACCCCCTCCAAGATTTAGATATTACAAATTGTGTTGCTATAAACATGAGTACACATATGCTGCTGTGGTAAGATGCTTTTAATTCTTCTTGGAAAATACAGTGAAGGGGATATGTGGTTGAAATTGGACTCCTAATAGTAGTTTTTAAAGGAGCTTCCACACTGATTTCCACAGTGGTTGCACCAATCTACATTCTCACCAACAGTGGAGAAGGGTTTCTTTCCCCCTCACAGACTCTCCAGCATCTATTATTAGTTGATTTCTTTATGAGAGCTGCTCTCTCGGGGGTAAGATGGAATGTCAGTGTTGGTTTAATTTACATTTCTCTGATGATCAATGACATTGAAAATTTTTTCATGTATTTATTTTCCATTTGTATTTCTTCACCTGAAAATTGTGTGTTCATCTCAGATGCCCATTTTTGGATTAGATATTTATTTATATATTTTAACAAGAATGTAATTTATTAAAAGGTTTTTTTGTGTATTTTTTGGTGGTTTTTTAAAAATTCATTTTAATGAGAAAAAAGATAAAATAACAATGAAACAGTTTCAAAACAAGTTAGTAGGATGGTTACAATAATTAACACAATGCATATTGTTGTCTTCATAATACTCAGAAGACAAGATGCAGATCTAGTATATTGTTTAAACAATACTAGTACAAAGTTTTATTCTCAATGAACTAAGCGAAAGTAGCTGCATATCTATCCTAATTCTCTTGTGTATACAAGTATGCATATTCTTTTAATTTTGTTTTCTTTTTAAAGTTTCTATTACTAGGAGAGAATATATTATGTCTTAGAAGTAGATTAAAAATCAGAGATATAGTTTGAATCATAAAACAAAAAGTATAATTAAACAATATTCAGAAAATTAATTAATTATTAATTAATTAAAATTAAATATTTCAAAACATATTCCAAAGTTCATATCAACACATGGGTCCAACTCAGAGGCCAGAATATTATGTATCATAAGTATGAACCTTTAATCAATTAATTTAGAGCACTTAGACAGTATTTGAACTGGTTAATATATATATATATATATATATATATATATATATATAATACAAATGTATCAACTATGAAAAAGTTTTCATGTAGTAAAGAATTACTGAGAATAAAACACAACATAAATACTGCAATGACAAGCAAATGTATGACCAGCATTTCTAATAGCTTGGGGATAGGACATCACACAAAGTTTGAGTATGTTGTATACATGGACAGTGTCCATGATGCTTACTAGTGGCCAGGTGTCACTTATGGCACGGAACTACTGCTAGTTCTTTGATATACACCCTGTAGACCCAGACAGATATCATGACTTATAGGGTGCAGGAGAAGTCCATCTGTAGAATATGCTCCTAGAAATATTTTGCTGCTGTATACAAAAGAATAGTTGAAAGACTGCTTTTGTGTACCTCTTTTTCTACTGTGTTTAATTATTTGCCCTATTTGGTGGGTTTTTCCATTCTCCTTCATAGAACTGTGATCATTTTGATCCCTCTCTAGTTAACTGTGTAGTGTTCTTCTGTCATCATGAAATTCTTTAGTTGATCTTTGTCGTGGAAGTATTTCACTTCTCCATAAAACTTAAAAGTTTTGCAGGGTCTAGCAGTCTGGGCTGAAATTTGATTTCATGGGAGGACTTGAAGTACTCTGTTCTATGCTCTTCTTGACTCCATGGTTTTTAAAGAGAAATTTGCTGTTATTTTATGGGTTTTCATTTAAATGTGATCCATTTTTTTCTTCCCTAGTGGCTCTTAGTATACTCTTCCTGTGCTGAATTTCTGGAATCTTGATTATTATATGTCTGGGTATGGTTTTCATTGGATTGATGTTATTTAGCGTTCTATATGCTTCAGTTTCCTGAGTGTCAAATTGTTTCCTCATATTTGGAAAGGTTTCTGCTATTACTTCTGCCCATATTCTTTTAAAAAATCCTTTTTGTATATTATTTTATTTTATTTTCATATATTTTAAAATTCATTTTAATGAGAAAAAAGATATAATAGCAATGAAACAGTTTCAAAAGAAGTTAGTAGGATGGTTACAATAAATGCTGTGCATACTACTGTCTTCATAGTAGTTATGCAGAGGACAAGATGCAGACCTGATTTAGACCTTGTCTAAATAATATTAGTGTAAGCTTTTATTCTTGATGAACTAAGACCAAGTAGCTATATACCTATTCCAACTCTCTTGTGTATACTTATATATTTATATGTATGTATATGTGTATTTTTTTCTTTTTAAAGTTTCTAATACTAGGAGAAAAATATACATGTCTTATAAGTAGGTTGTAAGTCAGAGATAGAGTATGAATCATAAAACAAAAATATAATTAAATAATATTCTGAAAATTAATTAAATAGTAATTAATTAAAATTAAATTAAATATTTCAAAACATATTCCAATTCAAATCAAATTGTGAGTCCAACTTAGAGGCCAGAATGTTGTGTATCATATGTAAGAATGTGTAATCAATTCAGAGTACTAGTATAGTATTTGATTATCAACTAAGAAAAGTTTCCATGGTAGTAAAGAATTACTAAGAATAAAACATAACAAATAATGGAATAGCAAATATATGACCAGAATTACTAACAGTTTGGAGATAGGATATCACACAAAGTTCCAGTATGTTGTGAACAGAGACAATGTCCATGATGCTTACTGGTGGCCAGGTGTCACTTGTGGACTGTGCTACTGTTATTTTCCTTGATATCCACCCTATAGAACCAGACAGAATCATGACCCATAGAGTACAGGACAAGTCCATTTGTAGAATATACTGATGGACATATTCTGCTGCTGTATACAAAATAATTGAAGATTGCTTTTGTATACCTTTTTTTCTCCCTTGTTTAATTATTTGCCCTGTTTGGTGGGTTCTTTCCATTCTCCTTCATGAAGTTGTGGTCATTGTGATCCCTCTCTAGAATATCTTTTAGTAAACTGCAGGATTGGCTTTGTCATCATGAAGTTTTTTATTTGTTCTTTGTCCTGCAAGTTTTTTACTTCTCCACTGAATTCAAAAGAGAGAGTTTTGCAGAGTATAGCAGTCTGGGCTGAAATTTGTTTTTTTGCAAGACTTGAAGTACTTTGCTCCATGCTCTTCCTGACTTAATGGTTTGTAAAGAGAAATCTGCAGATTTTCTGATGGGTTTTCCTTTAAATGTGATCTGTTTCTTTTCTGTAGCAGCTTTTAGTATACTGTTCCTGTGCTGAATTTCTGGGATCTTGATTATTGTATGTCTGTGTGTGATTTTCATTGGGTTGAAGTTATTTGGAGTTCTATATGCTTCTGTTACTGAATGTCAAATTGTTTCCCCATATTTGGGAAGTTTTCTGCTATTGTTTCTGCCCATATTCTTTGCATATCATTTGTATTGATTCCTTTCTCATTGATGCCTATTAGTCCTACAGTGTTCATCTTTGTATCATTTTGCAGATGTTGAATTATTTTTTCTTGCATCTAGTTGTTATTAAGAGATCTTTCTTATGTCTTCATTAGCTGCAATGATTTCCTTAATGTCTGAAAATCTATTTTCACTTTCATTGAAACAGTTTTGCCAGCCTGTGATTGAGGTTTTAAGATCCTGTTAGTACTTTGAACCTGCTTCATACATTCATTCTATTGCTTTCCTATGTTTCTCATTGAAGGATTCCCTTATTTTTCTATTATTTTTTAATCAGTATTTTTAGAAGCACTGTCTTAGTTACTTTTTACTTGTTGCTGGGGCAAATACTCAACACCCAAAATGAAGGAAGGAAAGGTTTATTTAGCTCACAGTTACTGGGGGTTTCAGTCCATACTTGGCTGGATCGAAGGCAGAGAGGCACAATGCAGAGGCCAGCAGTTAATGGCCATGGAACAGCAACAAAATGGTGACAGAGACAACCAACCAAGGACAGAGCAACAGTGTGTGTCTGTCTCTCTGTCTCTATTTCCAAATTAATTCAGGCTCTCTGCCTTAGCCTATCTGCCTCAGGCCACACCCATAGTACCAGCAGTACTCAGACCATAATCCCAACAGTGCAAAAACACATAATCCCAATGTATCATCATTCAAGTCTCAAACTCTAGAAGTCGCCACCCCATGATTGGATGAGGCTTTGGGGGAAGCACTTAGTATTTCTTTTATTATTTCTTTTTTTTTACTTCAGAAATTATTTCTGACCTGATTCCCATTATACCTTTCTGCAGTTGTTTCTTTACTTCAGTGCTATTATCTCAGAGATCTCAAGTGTGTGGTTTCCAATTTCTTCTGTGGTATTCTCTCCTGTATTTTTTCTGGGTGGGCTCGGGGCCTGAGAGCACATTTTGCTCCTTCTCTTTTTCATTTGGTATAGCCCTTCCTTCTTACCTTTGGTAGAGTTCTTACCTTGGCACCAGATCTCGATCTCCTAAGTTTAAACTCGTACAGGTGGGCATGGCTTGGGTCTGGTTGCCTAGCTTCACTTCTTCCTGCTGCATTCCTTGCAGGTGAACCTGCTGTGCCATTCTGGCAAGATGTTCTGCTTCTGGATCAGCTGGATGGGTCTTGTTTCTAGTCTTTCTGCAGAGAGTTCTGCCTCAGGGTTCCACATCAGGCCTGTGTGATGAAGTTCCGCTCACATGCCGGCCTTGTTGCTGGGTTCAATGAGTTTCTAGCAAGCCCAGGACAGTCCTACTCACACACTGGGCCTGCTTTCTGGATTAAATGAGTTTCTAGAAGCCCTGTGTGGCCTTACTCACATGCCAGGACAGTTTGCTGGTTTGAATGAGTTTCTAGCAGGCCCTGGGCAGTCTCACTCTGTAATTTATTAAAAAGTTAATGGACAATGGGGATAGAAGCTGTCTCAGCCAGCAGACAGATTAGGTCTTTAAACTTGGGGCATGTCATTTTTTAAAGCTCTTTATATATTCTAGATATAAATCCTTTGTCTGTGAAACAGCTGACTATAATTTTTTCTTCGAGGGCTGTCTTTTCACTGTACTGGAGATTTCTTTTGTTGTGCAAAAGCTCTTTAATAAAGTGGGATACTAGTTATTGATTCTTTGTGATATTCCATTTGTAGTCTGTGTTTTGTTTATGTAGTTTCTGCCTACTTATTTCTCTGCAATTTTTACCTATTTTCTCATCCAGTAAATGTAGTGCTTCTATTTTAATCTGTTTTGACTTTAGTTTCATGCATTCTGTAGACATGGGTCTAGTTTTAGTTTTTAGCATGTAGAAAACCAGTATTTTTTTCAGCATCATTTATTAAAGAGGTATTTTTATTCCAGTGAACATGATGTTTGGCTCCTTTGTCAAAGATCAGATGGCTAAGTGTCTTTGGAGAAGGTTTGGCATCTTTTATTTTGTTCCACTGATCCTAAGGCCTGTTTTTATTTTTGAACCCCGATTGCATGTTGATTTTGTTACAGGAGCTTTGTAGTATAATTTCTTGTGTGAAATTTTGGTGGCCCCTGATTTGCCTTTGTTGTTTAGAAATGTTTTTGCTATTTTAGGACTCTTGTGGTTCTAGAGGAAATATACAAATGTTTCTTCTAGATGTGTGAAGAATGTTGATGGCATTTTGATTGCAATTGTATTAAATCTGTGTAGCAGTTTTGGGAATGTGTCCATTTTCATTATATTGGTTCTTCTCATGCAAGAACAAGGGTATCTTTCCATTATCTGATATATATTTCAATCTCATATTTTGAGTATTGATATTTTTATTATATAGATCTTTTACATCCTTTGTTGATTTGATTCTTAATTACTTCATTTTTTGCATGTTATTGTGAAGGGTGTATTTCCCTTACTTCTGTTTGTGTGAATTTTTTTGCATGTATTCACAAATTTTATTGACTTTTGAGTATTAACTTTGTATTTTACCACACTATTCCATTTGGGTAATAAATCTAGAAGTCTTTTGGTGGAGTTGTTGGAATCTTCTATGTACAGTATCATGTCATTTACAATTAATAATTTAACATCCTCTTTTTCTATCTTTATTCATTTTATTTTTTGGTCTTATCTAAGTGTCCTGGCTAGTGTTTTCAGAATTATATGGAATAGGAGTGGTCACAGTGGATCAACTTATCTTGTTGCTCCTTTTAGAGTAAATGCTTTCAGTTTCTCATCATTTAATTTGATATTAGCTATTGGTTTGTCATAGATGGCTTTCATTCATTTTAGGTAGAGAGCATCTATTCTAATTTTCTGTAGGATATATGTATATTTTAATCATGAATGGGTGTTTGACTTGGTCAAATGCCTTTATAAAAAAATCCATCATTTGACTTTTGTCTTTGATTCTGTTAATATAGCTTTTTACATATATTGATTTGCATATGTTGAACCATCCTTACATCCCTCATGTGAATCCTACTTGATCATGATGTATAATCTTGATTTGTTGCATTTTGTTTGTCACTATTGTATTAAGGATTTTTTGCATCAATGTTCTTTAGGGAAACTGGTTTGTAGTTTTCTTTCTTGGTTGAATATTTTTTTCTAGTTTTGCATTCAGGATAATACTACTTCCAGGAATGATTTTGGAAGTACTGCTTCCTTTTGATTTCTTTAAAGAATGTCAGTATTAGTGGCATGAGTTCTCTAAATTTCTTGTAGAATTCAACTAAAACCATTGTGACCTGGGCTTTTCTTTGTTGGTAAACTTTTTTTTTTTTTTTTTTTCAGAACCAGGGCTCAAACTAAGGACCTTGCACTTGTCAGGCAGGCAATTGTGTTCCTGAGATATGTCTCCAGCCCCTGTTGGTAAACTTTTAATTTTATTTTCAGTTTGGTTGACTGACATTGGTTTATTTTGAATTTTTGTACTTCCTTAATTTACTTTTGGCAAATGTATTGTGTCTCAAAATCTGTCCATTTTTTCAATGTTTTCTATCTAATTAGAATATATCTTCTTATAGTAGTATTTGTGATCTCCTGAATTTCTGTAGAATCTCTTGGGATTGACCCATGCTCACTCCTAATTGCTTGAATTTGTGTTCTTTATTTCATCTTTTGATGAGGTTGGATAATGGCTTATCAATTTTATTTATTCTTTCAAAGAACTAATTTTATATTCTTATTTTTTAAAGAGAGAACACATTAGAATTAAAACAAGAAATTAAAAATGATAGCAAATTACACTTAATAAAACACTATGACTTTCACAGTATTTGTTATAATATATAGTGTTGTCTTACAACCAGTTATTCATATTACTAGATATAAGCATGTAAAATTGGAAGAAGAAAGAAAAAAAGAAATGTATAAGAAATCAAGAATAGAAAATGTAAAAATGATGGGATAAAGGAGACAAAATAAATTATTATCTGTACCTTTCCATAGACAAACAAAAATGAACAATTTTTCAAACCATCCTGCTTATATAAATAGGTAAATCTCTTTCTTCTATTCCCCTCTTGTCCTGCTCCTCAACTCAGTAACTCCTTCCTTTCGAATAAGTTCCTTTCCTTTTGTAGTAATCTATTGTACCCTTCAGACTCCAGTTTTTTCTTTCAGATTCTCACACTAAAGAGACATTATAATGTTTGCATATGTGGATCTGATTTATTTAAGTTAAGAGTATGTTCTTTATTTGTGTCCTTTTACCAAAGAAGACGCAAATTTATCCTGTTTGGTAGCTGAATACTCCACTATGTAAAGATGCATCTTCTTTACCCCTTTGTCAGTTGATAGACATTGGGGTTCCTAAATTTCAAGACTTAGTTATGACAAATTATAGTACTATACACATAGATACACATATATTGCTGTGGTATCAGGTTTTCAGTTCTGGAAAAACACCCAGGGGGAAAATAGCTGGCTTGAATGGAATTTCCAGTCCTAGCTTTTGAAGGAATCTCTGCACTGATTTGCATAGTGGTTGTACCAGTCTGTACTCCCACAAGCAGTAGAGAAGGGTTCCTTTTTCTCCACAGGCCCTCCAGCATTTGTTTTGGCTGACTTCTTGATATTAGCCATTGTTTATGTGGTGAGATGGAATCTCAGTGTTGTTTTAATTTACATTTCTTAAATGCTGCACATTTTTCATGTATGTACTTGTCATCCATATTTCTTCTTCTGAGGAGTGTATATTGATCTCATATGCCCATTTAGAGATTGGGTTTTTGAATTTGGGGCATCTGATTTTTAAAATTCTTTATATGTTCTAGATAGAAGTGCTTTGTCAGAGGGATAGTTGGATATAATTTTTTTCTGTTTGTGAGTTTTCACTTTGGTCTCTTGGAGCTTTGCTTTGAGGTACAGAAGCTTTAAAAAAGGATGAGATCCCTGTTTTTAATTCTTTGCAGTGTTTCCCATGGAGTTTGGTTTTTGTTCATGGCAATAGACATGGGTCTAGTTTAACCTTTGGCATGTACAAAGCCAGTTTTTCCAGCATCATTAGGAAAGTGCCTATTTTTCTTTCAGGCAGCCTGATTGGCTCCTTTATCAAAGATAAGGTGGTTGAGTGTGTTTGCAGTTGGGTCTGCATCTTCAGTTGATCCTCAGGTCGGTCTCTATGCCAGTGCCATGTTGACTTTATCAGAGTAGCTTTGTAGTATAATTTCATGTCTGGGTCTGTGATATCTTTTGCCTTTTCTTTGTTTCCCAGGACTGTTTTTGATATTCCATGTCTCTTGTGGTTCCAGATGAATTTGAGGAAAGTTTTTCTAGCTCTGTGAGGTATAGGAATGTTATTTTAATGCATATTGCATTTGAACCTCTATTTTTGGAGTGTGACAATTTTCACAGTGTTGGTTCTTCTTATCCAGAAGCATGGAATATTTTTCCATTTGCTCTAATTGCTTAAGTCTCTTTTCCCAGAGTACCTTAATTTTCATCGCATATATATTTTATGTGATTTGTTAGTTTGATTCCTAAGTATTTCGCTTTTTTTGGATGTTATTGTTAAAGGTGTGGTTTACCTAATTTTCCTCCCCTTGCATTCATATTTTATGTACAATAATGCTTCTGATTTTTGGGTGTTAACTTTGTATACGGCTATATTGCTGAATTTGATGATTACATCTAAAAGATGCTTAGTCAAGTTTTTGAGGTCCTCTGTGTAGAGTGTCATGTCATGTGCAAATAATGATAATGTCAATTTTTTCCAAAGTTTATTCCTTTTATTTCTCTTTCATGTCTAATTGCTCTGGCTAGTGTTTCCAGAACTATATTGAATAGCAGTGGAGAAAATGGGCATCCTTGTCTTGTTCCAGATTTTAAAGTGAAGGCCTTCGGTGTTTGCCCATTTTGTATGTTTTGGCTGTTGGTTTCTTTTTTTTTTTTTTTTTTGTCTTTTTGAGACAGGGTCTCATTATGCAGTTGAGGCTGGCCTTGAGCTCTCTTTTGTAGCCCAGGCTGGTCTCGAACTCGCACCGATCCTCCTGCCTCAGCCTCTCGAGTGCTGGGATTACAGACGTGCGCCACCACGCTCGGCTCTGTTGGTTTCTTGTAGATAGCTTTTATCAGGTTGAGATATAGAGGATCTATTCTGATTCTCTGTAGGGTTTGCATCATGAATGAGTGTTGGACTTTGCCAAAAGCTTTTTCTGTATCTATTGAGATGGTCATGGGGTTTTTATTATTGGTTCTGTTGATGTGTTGTATTTATGCATTTGCATATGGTGAACCATCATTATATTTCTGGAATGAATCCCACTTGGTCATACTGTATAATCTTCCTGATAATTTGCTGCATTCTGTTTGCTAGTATTTTATTGAGGAGTTTTACATCTATATTCATTAGAGAGATTAACCTGTAGTCATCTTTTTAGGTGGATTTTTTCTTTGGTTTTGGAATCAGAATAATAATTGCCTTCTGGAATGAGTTTGGGAGAATTATTTCCCTCTCAATTTCATTGAAGAGTTTGATAAGAATTGGTATTAAATGTTCCCTAAAGTTCTTGTAGAAATCAGCTGCATATCCATCAGGATCTGGACTTTTCTTTGTTGATAAAATTTTTGTTACATTTTAAGTTTCATTGACTGATATTGGATCGTTCAGATTTTTTATATTTTCTTAATTCAGCTTTGGTAATTCATATGCATCTAGGAATATGTCCATTTCTTCTGTGTTTTCCCTCCTGTGAGGGTAAAGATTTTTCAAGTAGGCATTGATCTTCTGACTTTGTATGTATGGATAGTGATTTCACCCTTATGTTCCTTGTTGCATAAATTTGAGGTTTTTCTTTCCTTTTTTGGTAAAGTTGGCTGGAGGTTTATAAATTTTACTTATTCTTTCAAAGAACTAACTCTTCAACTTGTTAGTTTTTTGTATTATTTCCTTCATCCCCACTGCATTAGTTTGTGCTGTGATGTTTGTAATTTCCTGTCTTCTTTGGGCTTTGAGCTTTATTTGCTCCTCTTTTTCGAGAAGCTTAAGGTGCAGCAAAAGGTTACTTATTTAGGTGCTTTCTGTTTTCCTAATGTGAGGCATTCCTGGTATAAATTTCCCTCTAGGACTGCTTTCACTGTCTTTCATAGGTTTTGGTAAGTTATGTCTGTATTTTCTTTTTTTAACTTTTTTTCTTTTAATAAGAAATAGCAATGCAAAATTTTCAGAAGCACGTTAGTAGTACTTTCCCAATAATGGATACAATGCATATTGTTGTCGTCATGGTAGCTATACAGAGCACAGGATGTAGACATGATAGTTTTTCTAATCATTGTTGGTACAAAAAATTTGTTCTCATTGAACTAAGAGAAAGTAGATGAATACATAGTCCAGTATTCCATAATCGCAGTGTGTGTTTATGGAGGTTTTATGATTTCTGTTGTCAATAATTTCCAATTTCGTTACCTTCTGGTCAGATAATATGGATGAGATAATTTCAATTTCTTTGTTTTTATTTAATCCTGCTTTGTGCTATATGGTCTATTTCAGTGAATATCCTATGTAGCTGAGAAGAATGTGCATCCTGATTTTTTTTTTTTTTTTTTGGTGGGGGAATAATCTGTAATGGTCTCCTAAGTCCATTTCTTCACAAGTTTCATTTAGTTCTATTCTTTCTTTGCTTTCTCCCCACCAGTTGTTTTATTTCTTTGCGACAATAGGCTGTTAAGGTCCCTCATTACAACTGTTATTGCTCATTTGTTTTTTGCTGTCTGTTAAAATTTGTCTTATACAATTGAGGGGTCTGGTATTGTGTAAATGTATATTTATCATTGTTATCTTTTCCTTTTATAGTTTTCCCCTAACACATATGTAGGAAATTCTCTATTTTGATCATTCTTCATTTGATGTGAACATTGTAAACAACCAGAAAAAGTACCAGATTAATTTTAGAAATGATTTCTCTAGGTCTATGAGGTATGTTGGTGGTATTTTGATAGGGATTTCATTAAATGAGTGTAACAAGTTTGGGAATATGGCCATCTTCATAGTGTTAGCCAGGAGCATGGAATATCTTTTCATTTTTGAAATCCTCTATGATCTCTTTTTTCAGAGTACTGTAATTTTCATTGAATATGTCTTTTACTTCTTTAGTTAGGTTAATTCCCAAGTATTTCATTTTTCACTGTGCTATTTTTTTTTTTTTTTTTGTCTTTTTGAGACAGGGTCTTCCTCTGCAGTTCAGGCTGGTCTTGAGCTCACTTTTGTAGCTGAGGCTGGCCTTAAACTCACACTGATTCTTCTGCTTCAGCCTCCCAAGTGCTGGGATTACAGGCATGTGCCAACACACTCAGCTTTCACTGTGCTATTGTAAAAGATATTATCTCCCTAATTTCCCTCTCAGTGTGTTTGTTATCTATGTAGAGGAATACTAGACTTTTGGGTATTGGCTTTGTATCCTGCTATGCTGCTGATTTTGTATATTAATTCAAGTAGCTTCTTGGTGGAGTTTTTTTGGTTTTCCAACTAGAATATCATGCCATTTGTTGTGAAACTGTCTCACTGTTATTTCTTTCTCATTAAAATTAATAAAAATATTCTGATGCATTGTGCTCGAATTATCGTTGAACTGTAGATATTGTGTAATTTCTTCTGTAACCCATTGGTTGCTGAGAAGAGTATTGTTTACTTTTCATGTTTTTTATTTATTTATTTTTTTTTCTTGTTTCAGAACCTTTGTTTGTTTATTCACTCATTTTTATGGCCGGCTCAGCCCACCCCGAGGGCAGGGCTGGCACAGCATGTGGTGCTGGGGATCGAACCGCAGTCCCTGAAGCCAACCAAGCTTTCCCAAGCAGGGGCTTTAGACCACTGAGCCATCCCACCGGGCCCACTTTTCATGTTTTTATGAGGTTTTTGTGGTTTCTTCTGTCATTTATTTCTACTTTCATTGCTATGTGTTCAGATAATATGCATCAGATAATTTCTATTTTGTTGCATATACTTGGGCATGGCCTATGGTCTAGTATATGCTCTATTTTAGAAAATGTTCCATATACAACTGAAAAGAATGCCTTTTCAGGGGGCTGGTGAGATAGCTCATCAGTCTAGAGTGCCTGCTCAGGCAAGCTTAGGCAACCACAGGGACCAAGTTTCAATCCCCGGCACTAGCTCCACCCCCAGGGCAGGCTGAACTGGCCATAATATAAATAGATAGATAGATAGATAGATAGGTAGATAGATAGATAGATAGATAAAGTTAAAACAAAGAATGTGTATTCAGATGTGGTTTGGTGGAACACTCTGTATACGTTCAGTAAGTCCAGTTGTCAAGTTCTGATTCAGTTCTGCTACTTCTTTACTAATTTTTTGTCTGCTTGACCTGTCTTTTGTTGGATAAGGTGTGCGAAGATCTCCTGTTAAGATTGTGGTATTGGATGTTGGATTTTCATGTCAATTAAGATTTATCTTGTATATATTTGGGTCATCATATGTTTGGTGCTCACATTTTTATGAGAGTTACCTCTTCCTCTTGAAGAGGAAAGGGTACTGCTTTTCCTAAGCAGTATGTAGTGGCCAACCTTATTTATTTTGATTTTTTTTTTTTTTCGGAACTGGGGATTTAACTCAGGCCCTTGCACTTTCCAGGCATGCACTTATCCTACTGAGCTATCTCCCCAGCCCCTCTTTTGATCATTCATTGGTTTGAAGTTGAGACTATCTGCAAACAGGATTGCTACCTCTATTTTTTCTGATGGGCTGAGGCATGTAGTATTGTGTGTAGTATTGATTTCCATCCTTTGACTTTCACTGTATGAATTCACCTTCCTTCCTTCCTTCCTTCCTTCCTTCCTTCCTTCCTTCCTTCCTTCCTTCCTTCCTTCCTCTTTCTTTCTTTCTTTCTTTCTTTCTTTCTTTCTTTCTTTCTTTCTTTCTTTCTTTCTTTCTTTTTCTTTTTTTCTTTCTTTCTTTCTCAGTACCAGGAATTGAACTCAGGGCCCTGCACTTGCCAGGTAAGTGCTTATTCTTTTGAGCTATCTCTCCAGCCCTTAGTCTATTTCTTTTTATTGGTGAATTAAGTCCATTTACATTGATGGTTATAATTGAGATATATTGACTTATGATTGACATGTTATTTGCCTACTGTTTTATATCACTTTTCCTTCTGTGATTAATTGTTTGCCCTATTTGGAGGGTTGTTTCCATTCTCATTAATGGAGTTCTGGTCATTTTGGGCCCTCTCTAGAATATCTTTTAGTAGTCTGTGTAGTATTGAGCTTGTCATTATGAAATTCTTTAGTTTATTTTTTTTCTTTTGTGTCATGGAAGTATTTCACTTCTCCATTAAACTTGAAATAGAGTTTTGCAGAATGTATCTGTCTGGGCTGGAATTTGTTTTCATGGAGGACTTGAATTACTCTGCTCCATGCTTTTCTTGACTTCATGGTTTGTGAAGAGAAATCCGCCATTATTCTGATGGATTTTCCTTTAAATGTGATCGGTTTCTTTCCACTAGAACCTTTTAGTATGTTGATCTTGTACAGGATTTCTGAGATCTTGACTATTATATCTCTAGTTGTGGTTTTGAGTTGATTTTTTTTGGAGTTCTATATGCTTTGGTTACATGGAAGTCAGAATATTTCCCCCCATTTAGGAAGTTTTCTGCTATTATTTCCATTTATATTATTTTTATATCATTTGTTTTTTATGCTTTTAAATTTCTTTATGTTTAATATTTTTAATAAGAAATAGTGTATAACAATGTGACAGTTTGAAAACACGTTAGTACTACATTTCAATATTTGATATATACATATAGTTGCCTTCCTTTTAGTTATACAGAATACAGGGTGTAGATGTTATAATTTTTCAAATCATCATTGGTACAACAAATTTTCTTCTCATTGCACTAAGAGAAAGTAGATGTATACATAATCCAATATTCAATAATTGCAATGGGTTACGGCTAAAAATGGCGATGTTGGAAGCTATTGATTTAAACTTTTTACAGCTCAGCATTCTAACCTAGCTTTATGTTTTATGCCTTGTGGTCAAACTTTTCTGCTGGGTAGTTAAGGACAAATTTAACCAAGACCTGTATAGCAAAACATGAAACTTTTGTATCTCTCAAGGTCAGTCAAATCCCCTCAGGGTTTACTTTGAAACTATGTACAGTACTTTGTAGATCTGTTGGCAGTGTCAGCCATATGGATGAGTCACAGCCATTGCTAAAGCAGTTTGCCGTCTGTGAAAGCCTGAGAGAATGTTTTCTCTCCAGGTGACTCTCCTTTGGCACGCTGTGTATGTTCAATCTGTTCTGTTTCCTCTATAGCCCCATATTCTCCTTGAACATAAAAGTTGGGAAACCACTGAGTTATAGAATGTTATAGCACAGTTTCTCCTGAGTCCTCTCTGACCTTGAAGGGCAAAGGTGAAAATATTGGCTATCCTTGTAGCCCTTCTTTTTCTCTAATTTTTGGTCTGTAAGCTTATATTCTTAACCCTCCAGAAGAAAAGCTGAGGGATACTATTATTCTATAACATAAGTACTTGAGCATGACATCACTGTCTTTCTGAGTATCAAACAACTTAGACTTGGAATTGGTATTTTCTATCAATCATTGGTAGTCTAACAAATCTCTATAGAATGTGATAAAAGCAGTTACACATTTAGAAATCTAAGCATATATAAAATTGTAGCCGGTCAATCATATGGCATTTTCCTAGTCTCTTACTCTCATTTAATACCCTTTTTTGTTTTCGTGTAAATCAACCATTTACTTGAGAGAGAGTACAGCAGTAAGCGAAGTTACATTAGAAGCAGCACACATCTAAAAGACCAGAATGACAGGCACTCCAAACATATTTTGACTGTTGCACATTGCTATGTTCAGTGTCAAAAAACATTTTGGAGCTTCCTAGGACCATTAACTAATGCATCCTGTGTATATAAGTACATGAATTGGCTCCTGCCATGCTTCCTGTGTTTTCTGCTTGTAGTCACTTCATTGTTTAACCCTTTATTGCCATTCAGTTGTGTTATGCCTCTCCATTTTTTTTTCTTCTTTTGAGTTCTTACACTAGGGAGACTATATGATATTTACACATTTAGGTCTAGTTTGAATATGAGTACATGTTCAAAATACATCCATTTATATATGAAGTCTCCTAGTTTATCATCTTTTATAGCTGAGTAGCACTCCATTGTATAAAAAGACCATATCTTTTTCAACTATTCTTCAGATGATGGGCATTTTGGTTGTTTCCAAGATCTGGATATTACAAATTGCGCTGCTATAAACATAGGTGCATAGATATCACTATGGTATGATTTCAGTTCTTCTGAGAAAATTTCCAGTAGGGAGATAGCTGGATTGAATGGGATTTCGAGTTCTAGTTTTATAAGGACTCTCCACACTGCTCTCCATAATGGTTGCACCAGTGTGCATTCCCACCAGCAGTGGAGAAGGGTTCCTTTTTCCCCACAGCCTCTCCAACATTTGTTGTTGCTTGGTTTCTTTATGAAAGCCATTATTTCTTGGGTGATATGGTATGTGTTGTTTTCATTTGTATTTCACGAATGGCTAGTGAAGTGGATCATTTCTTTATATATTTGTAGGCTTGTTGAATTTCTTACTCTGAGAAATGAGTGTGTGTTCATCTTGAATGCCCATTTCTGGACTGGGTCTTTGAATTTTGGGACCCTAATGATTTTTAGTTCTTTATAGGTTCCAACTAGAAGACCTTTGTCTGAATACTTATTGTTTAAAATCTTTTCCGCATGTATGTGTTGTCTTTTCACTCTGTTGGTAATTTATTTTGACATGCAAAAACCTTCTTAACCTCAGGAGGTCTCATTTGTTGTTTCTTTCAAGTGTTAAGCATGAATTTTGATTTTTGGCCATGAATTCTTTGACTACCCCAGTGTCTTCAAGAGTTTCTCCCACTTTTTCTTCCAGGAGATTGTAAGTTTCTCTTTTAATATTTAGATCTTCAATTCTTTTTGACTTTAATTTAGTGCATGGAGATAGACCTCGGTCAAGTTTTAGTTTTTGGCATGTAGAGAGCCAGTTTTTCCAGCACTATTTGTCAAAGAGGCTATCTTTTTTCCAGGAGGCATGTTTGACCCCTTTGTCAATGATAAGGTGGCTGACTGTGATTGTATTTGCTTCTGCATCTTTTATTCTATTCCACTGATCCTCAGGCCCATTTTTTGCCAATAACATGCTGATTTTATCATGCCAGCTTTGTAGTGTAACTTTAGGTCAGGAATTGTAATGCCTCCTGCCTTGTCTTTGTTGCCCAAGACTGTCTTTGCAATTCTAGGTCTTTTTTGGTTTCAGATAAATTGTAGGAATTATTTCTCCAGGTCTGTGAGGTACGTTGATGGCATTTTCATAGGTATTGCATTAAATCTATATAACAATTTAGGGAGTATGGCCATCTTCATAATGTTGGTTTTTCCTATCCAGGAGAGAGAATATCGTTCCATTTTCTGAAATGCTAGGATCTCTTTTTTTCAGAGTGCTATAATTTTCATTGAAAAGGTCTTTCACTTCTTTAGTTAATTCCCAAGTATTTCATTTTCTTTGGGGATATAGTAAAAGGTATTATTGCTCTAATTTCTCTCTTAGTGTGTTTGTTATCTGTGTAGGGGAATGCTGTTGAATTTGTGTGTTGATTTTGTATCCTGCTACACTACTGAATTTGTGTATTAATTTTAGTATTGTGTGTGTAGGCGGAGTGTTTTGGGTCTTCCAAGTAGATTATCATGTCATCTGAAAATTAAGATAATTTAACTTCTTCTTTACCTATTCTTATTCCTTTTATTTCTCTCCCTTGTCTAATGACTGTAGCTAACAACTCCAGAACTATATTTAATAGGAGTGGTGATAGAGGTCATCTTTGTCTTGTACAAGATCTGAGAGTAAAAGACTTCAGTTTTTCCCCATTTAGAATTATGTTAACTGTTGGATTGTCATAGATGGACTTTATCAGATTGAGGTAGAGTCCCTCTATTCCAATTTTCATTAGTACTCTGAACATGAATAAGTGTTGGACTTTGCCAAAGTTCTTTCTGCATCAATTGAGATGAACATGTGGTTTTTGGTTTTGGATCTATTGATATAGTGTATTACATTTACAGATTTACGTATATTGAACCATCCTTGCATCCCTAGTCATGGTATATAATCTTCTTGACGATTTGCTCTATTCTTGTGGTGAAGATTTTATTGAGGATTTTTGCACCTATATTCATGAGAGAAATTGGCCTATAGTTCTCTTTTTTAGTAGAATTTCTCTCTGATTTTGGTATTAGTGTAATTCTTGCCTCTAGGAATGATTTTGGGAGGATTGCTTCCTTGTCAATTTCATTGAAAAATTCGAGGAGTATTGGCATTATGTCTTCTCTAAATTTCTTCTAGAATTCAGTGGTGAATCCATCAGGTGCTGGACTTTTCTTTGTCAGCAGGCTTTTTATTACATTGTGTATTTCATTGGCTATTATTGGGTTATTGAGAGTTCTTATGTCTTCTTGATTCAGTGTTGGTAATTTGTACTTTTCTAGGAATCTGTCCATTTCATCTGTGACTTCAATTCTGTTAGAGTAAAGATTATCAAAGGAATTATTTATGATCCTCTGTACCTCTGCTGGGTCTGTAGTAATTTCACCCTTTTCATTCCTTATTGCTTGAATTTGAGTCCTTTCTTTCCTCTTTTTTTTTTTTTTTTTGAGACAGGGTCTCACTATGCAGTTCAGAGTGGCCTTCAGATCACTTTGGTAGCCCAGGCTGGTCTCGAACTCACACCGATCCTCCTGCCTCAGCGCCTCCCAAGTGCTGGGATTACAGGCGTGTGCCACCACGCCCAGCTCTTCTTTCCTCTTTTTGATGAGGTTAGCTAGGGGTTTATCAATTTAATTTAATCCTTCAAAGAACAAGCTTTTTGATTCATTAATTGTTGTTCATTGTTTTCTTTGTCTTAATTGAATTAATTTCTGCTTTAATCTTTATAATTTCCTCCCGTCTTTGGGTTTTGATTCAATTTGCTCTTAGTTTTGTAGTCAGTTTAAGTGTTGCATGAGAGTATTTATTTGTTCCTGTTCTGTTTTCTTAATGTGTGATTTCAGAGCTATAATTTCTCTCTAAGAACTTCCTTCATTGCATCCCATACATTCTGGTAGGTTGTGTTTAAATTTCCATTACATTCGAGATATTGTTTAATTTCATCTGTAACCTTCCTGTTGCAGAAGTGTGTTGTTTAACTTCCATGTATTTCTAGGGTTCTCATGGTTTCTTTTGTCATTTATTTCCAGTCTCCTTGCACTGTGGTCAGATAATATGCATGGGATATTTTCTGTTTTCTTATATATACTTAAGTATGACCTATGCACTAATATGTGGTCTATTTTGGAAGATGTCCCATGTGCAGCTGAAAAAAATGTGTATCCAGAAGTGGTTGGGTGGAACATTCTGTGCATATTCACCAAGTCTGTTTGTTACAAGTTCTGGTTCAGTTCTGCATCTTTGCTAATTTTATGTCTGCTTGACCTATCTTTTTGGGATAGAAGGGTGTTAAGATCTTCTATTAAGATGGTGTTATTGGATAGTAGATTTTTCATGTCCATTAAGATTTGTCTTATATAACTTGCTGCTCCTGTTTTGGGTGCATATATATTTATGAGAGTTACCTCTTCGTGTTAAATTTTCCCCCTAACCAGTATATAGTCACCTTCTTTATTTCCTTTGTTCAGTCTTGGTTTGAAATTTAGACGGTCTGCAAACAAAATTTCTACCCCTGTTTTTTTTTTTTTTTTTTTTTTTTCAGGTGCTGGAGCATGTAGTATTGTTTTCCATCCTTTACCTTTTAGCCTATGAGTTTCTTGTATGCAGTATATTGTTGGATATTTTTTCCTTGTCCACTCCACCAGTCCATTCTATTAGTTGGAGAATTGAGTCCATTTGCACTGATGGTTATAATTGAAATGTATTGACAGGATTGTGTCTTAGTTACTTTTCTCTCAGTTCTGGGACAAATACTGACACTCAAAATGAAGGAAGGAAGGAAAGGTTTATTTAGCTCACAGTTAGTGGAGGTTTCAGTCCATACTTGGCTGGCCCAAGGATGAGTGGAGCAGGACAGAGAGCATCCAGTTCATGGTGGTGGAACAGCAGCAACATGGTGACAGAGGCAGCCAACCAAACAGGCCAGCAGAACAACAGCTCTAGTCTGTCTCTCTGTCTTTCCTTATATTCCAATCAGGCTCTCTGCCTTAGGATATCTGCCCTAGATCACACCTATAGTCTCAGCCTTACTCAGACCCTTAATCCCATCATTACTAAAACACAATCCCAGGGATCATGAATCAAGTCTCAATCTATAGAAGCCATGCTCCATGATTTTATGAGGTTTTGCAGGGACAACTAGACATAAACCATAACAGATTGACATGTCTTTTACTTGCTACTGTTTGCCAATTTTTCTCTTGTGTTTAATTGGTTGGCCTATTTGGTGGGTTCATTCTCTTCTCATTTGTGGAGTTCTGGTCATTTTGGTACCTCTCTCAAATATTTTTTAGTAGTTTGTGTAGTGTTGGCTTTGACATCATGAAATTCTTTAGTTGCTCCTTATTGTGGAAGTATTTCACTTATTCCTCACACTTGAGAGTTTTGCAGGGTATGGCAGTCTGGGTAGGAATTTGTTTCCCTGGAGGACTTGAAGCACTCTGATCTTCATTTTCTAGATTTAATGGTTTTTGAAGAGAAACCTACCATTATTCTGATCGGTTTTACTTTCAATGTGACTTGCTTCTTTTCTCTAGCAGCTTTTAGTACATTATTCTTCTGCTGTATTTGTGGGAACCTGGCTCTTATATGTCTTGGTGTGTTTTTAATCAGGTTCATATTATTTGGGGTTATATATGATTCAGTTACTGAATATCCAATTGTTTTCTCATATTTGGGAAGTTTTCTGCTATTACTTCTGCCCATATTCTTGCTATATCCTTTGTATTGACTCCTTCTTACTCATTGATTCCTATTAATCTCACGTTCATCTTTGTATCATCTTACAGATATTTAATCATTTTTTCTTCATCCTAGTTGTTTTTAAGAGATCCTTTTGTACCTTTTCCCTTGCTGTGACTGTGTCTTCAAGATCTGAAACTCTATCTTCACTTTCATTCATGCGGTTTTGCCAGCTTGTGATTGAGATTTTATTTCCTTGTATATCTCTTTGAAACTGTTTAATGTGATCTATTTCTTTCCTATATTGCTCAGAGAATCCATCATTTTTATAGTCTCCTCTAATTTTTTATCCATGTCTTCTTTAGTAGCATTTATCCTTTTCACTGTAGTTATCCTTCTTTCTCTACCTCACGGATTATTTCTGCTCTCATCGCCTCTGTATCTTTCTGCAGTTGTTCCCTAACTTTAGATGCTATTAAATTAGAGATGTCTTTTTTTTTACTTCAGAGGTTATTTCTGGTCTGACTTCCTCTACACATTTATGCAGTTCTTTTTCTCATTCAGGTTCTATTAATTCATGCATTTCCTTTTTTACTTCAGATGTTATCTTTGATCTGAGTTCCACTGTATGTTTCTTCACTTGTCTGTCTACCTCAGATGGTACCAATTCTGAGATTTTGGCTGCCTGATTTCAATTTTCTACAATGGTACTGCCTCCTGTATTTGTTCTGGGTATATTCTGGACCTGAGATTGCATCTTGCTCCTTCTCTTTGTCTTTTTATATGAACTTTGAACTTTGGTAAAGTTATGCTGTTAGGGCCTATCAAAATTTGGGTCTGAATCCACCAGTCTTGGTCCCTTCCAGATTGTCTGGCTGGGTCTGGTTGCTGTGCTCAGCTTCTTCCTGCTGTACCTGGGTGCAGTCCAGGATGGTCAGCATGGGCGGGCAAGGTTGGAGTTCCGTGGGCTGGTGGCGCTGGGGCACTGGCTGGAGGAGATGTCCTACTTGGGTGCAGGCCCGTGTGGGTCAGTGTGGGTGGGGGTCAGGTTCCCATGGCTGGTTGCGTGGGGGTGCTTGCTGGCAGAAAGGTCTTTTTATATCATTTGTATTGACTCCTTCTTTCTCATCCATTCCTATTTGTGTCACATTGTTTATCTTTGCATTGTCTTACAGATGTTGAATTATTTTTCTTGTATTCAAGCTTTTTTTGTTTTCCATTTTTATAGGCTTATATTTTAAACAGTTTTGAGACTTTGGAACCTTATGTATACTTTGTTGTTCTCCACATTCCCAGTTCTGCATCACAATCCAAGCAATGAGAATGTCTATTGAAGTGATTAACATAATTAATGGGATTAATGTCAGGAATATGTTATGGTTACGGAAGTGCAGATGAAATTTCACGAACACAACACCTGAATAAAGTTGTGCTGTTAGCCTTCTGCTGTGCATCACCAACGTGGCTTTCATAAGCAGTACTGTAGAGGCAGCCGTACCTAGCCCTTTTCAGCAATGGTTTTAATTAGAAAGTCATTCCTTACATTGTCTACATTTGACACCAGAATGGAGCCCTACTCAGGAGTGGTATCAGATGGATACACTCAGTCCTGGGTACATGTGCTCCAGTGCATCCTGGTCCCTGAGGCAGACAAGTGATAGTCACATTTTCTTATCAGTAAACTAACTTTTACCTGGAAATCTCAGTTCTAAAGTGATCAGAAGAGGATTAAAGATTATGAGCAGCAGGATTTGAAAGTCCCTGAGCATTTAAGCTTCTTCCAGAAACATCATCTAAAAGCAATTATACTCAGAGGAAAAGGATAAATGAACTATTGTGTGTCTAAGGAGAGTCTCCCAGAGAAAAACACTCTCTCAGGCTTTCACAGAAAGCAAACTGGCCAAGCAATGGCCGTGATTCGTTCCCGAAGGCTGACACTAACAACAGTTCTACAAAGTACTGCCTATGGTCCCAAACTTAATCCTGAGGGGATTTGACCTTGGAAGATACAAAAAATGAATGTTTTGTTACACAGGTCTTGCTCTGACTTGCCCTTGATCACCAAGTAAAAAAAAAAAAAACAAAAAACAAAAAAAAAAAACTTAATTACAATGCATGAAACGCAGAGCTAGATTGATGAGATGAGCTGTAGGAGGCTTGGA